>BLSH010254803.1:187633-211380 GCA_018402905.1 Glandirana rugosa
TTCTGGTGGCTATCACATCCGCCAGGCGGGTGTCAGAGCTGGCAGCTTTGTCCTGCAGGTCACCCTACTTGGTCCTCCATAAGGACAAGGCAGTTCTGCGGTCTTCACCTTTCTTCCGAAGGTGGTTGCTTCTTTTCATTTAAATGAGGATGTTGTCTTCCCTCATTATGTCCGCAACCGTCACATTCTAAAGAGGTCGAGCTGCATTCTTTGGATGTGGTGAGGGCTTTGCGGGTATATTTAAGTTCTACAGCTTCTTTTAGGAAGTCTGATGCTTTATTTTTGCTGACAAAAGGGTTGCACAAAGGTTTGGCGGCTTCGTCAGCTACCGTATCACGTTGGATACGGAGGACCGTGGCTCATGCATATGAGATTCGGAGTAAGGTTCCCCCGTTCCCAGTCACGGCTCATTCAACCAGGGCAGTTAGTACGTCCTGGGCGTTTAGACACCAAGCTTCGGTGTCCCAGGTGTGCAAGGCAGCTACTTGGGCCTCAGTGCACACATTTACTAAATTTTACAAAGTTGATGTTTTAGCATCCTCGGATGCTGCTTTTGGCCGCAAGGTATTACAAGCGGCAGTTTAGGCGCGGTAGCGCCGCCTGAGAGGGCGTCTTTCTGTTGGGTACATTTGTATGGTTTTTGCCCACCCCTCTTGATTGGCACAGCTTTGGGACGTCCCCATGTGTCATAAGAAGGCTGCGTCTGTCAGTGAACGGAAGAGAAAAATTGATTTTTTTTTGTATAACTTACCGTAAAATCCTTTTCTCTGAGTTCACTGACAGACGCAGCACCCACCCCTCTGCATTGGGTTTGTACAGCTTGTTACGAACTGATGTGCTGTGCAGAGCAGGGGGATTATATGCTGAGATGAGGACGGCCCCCTGGGAGGGGCCAACCTACGCTTTTGATTGTTTTTGCCTAGTCTACTCCTAGTAGTATGAGCATAACCCCATGTGTCATAAGAAGGCTGCGTCTGTCAGTGAACTCAGAGAAAAGGATTTTATGGTAAGTTATACAAAAAATCCATTTTCTTCAGGGGCAATGACATGCATCCAAGTAAAAGATTAAGATTCTAAAAAGTAGAGCATTTACAGATTAGCATTCACAAAGGTTTAACCATCAGCCAGGAAGGACGAGAAAATATGCAAACAATAGAGCAACTTACCCAGTATTGCAGAGTGAACATGTGCACCCAAAAGGCCACTGCGTGGGAAAACGCAAAGGGAAGAGGGGGGGAGGGGAAGAGAGAGGAAAAAGGGGGGAGGAGGACACCTTCCTCCGGAGCTGACCCAGCAGCATTATCCCAGATGGAAATGGAGAGTGTGATGAGGGTTCCCCTGGTGGGAGGAGATCCACCGCAAGGACCCCCCCAATATAGCCAAAGCCAAAAAATGGGAGGGCCTACCGCACCGCAGACCAAGAGCCCCAAGGCGGGAATCCGGACAACTGTCTGAAAATGTAAAGTTTATATATAAGCCACAAATAAAATTCTAATTTGTGTACTGTCAGATGTCTAAAATGTTATATATCTATATTGAAAATATCGCATTAAGCACATTACCTCATAAAGATGAATGTCATAAAAGATATTAGTATCTCTTTTGCTCAAAGGACCCCAAGGGTATATTAAAAAACCAAACATGTACTGAATTATTAAAAGCTTATCAGGCCGACACTGTTGTATCAGTCAGAAGAAGCCAAAAAGAAGTACAATAAATTGTGGAAAAATGCAAGTTACCTTTGGCGAAAAGGGAGAGTGCCTGGGTCCTTACTGCTCCGGAGAGGATTAAAACGGCGGGTGCCCATCTCCTCCATGCTCTAGGGGTTTTATGGAGGAGAGAGGGGGAGGAACGGTGCGCCATGCTTGAATGTATGTAAATAACTTGATCATACATCTTTTAATGATTTTGTACAATAATATTTAGATTTTTTTACCAAATTTTTGTTTCACTGCTAAACTGCCATTAAAGTCCCATTACTGTACTGGGGGAGTACTTCAAAAAATTCCGATATAGGGATGTTGGCAGAAACAATAGACTCTGTGTGGTGGTTTTAATCTAGTGTATATATAGGGTAGAAAATACCCAACCCCCCCTTCCAAACATGACACTTCCATTGTCTATGATTCGCATAGATGCATATCTAGTCAAGCTAATTCAAATGAATATGATTATATGATAGAAATGATCATTTGTAGTAAAAAATATTGTTTATTTTGATTGTTTTTCATAGTTGTATAGTTGCGTTGCAGGTTTACTCCACAATGTTCCAGGACAAGGAATGGGAGACCCTTATGGCAATCTACTCCAAGGAATATGCCAAGAAGGAGGCGCAGGGCTCGGAACTTTTCTCTCGTCTGAGGAGGTTGGTTAAGAGAAAGGCGGCCTATTTCTGGCACACTGACAGCTTTGAGAGGTATTTAAGGGAGGATAATAATCCATTTGGGTTACGTGTACAAATCTTCCCACTTTTGGAAGATCTTGATTCCACATTTAAGAACAAATGGGAGAACATTTTACCAACATGTACAAGATCTATGATGGTGCTCCTCATCGAAGAGTACCGTAAACGTATACTCTCATTAGACAAAGTTATTGATCTAGTATATCAAAAACTTCAACCCTTCAGGTCCCTGGACGCCTTTAAGAGTCATGAGGACAAGATCAAGGTTTCTCTTGATCGGGTCACCCGTGATACCCTGGCGACCAAGGACAAAAAGTTCTGGAGGGACAAAAGAGCATTACAAGAAGGAAAAGCCTACAAGTGGCAGCAAAGTAACCAAACACGCTACAAACATTCTTCTAAAGTAGGTTTGGGTGTTAGTGACATAGGATCTAGTTCTTCTATTAACTCTTTGAATTCTCTTTCCTCACAAAAAGGTTGGCGTTTTAAAAACATGTCCAAAAGAAAACAACATGTAAGATCTGGGGAGGATTCCAATTCCTCCAAAAAACACCCAATGGAACCACCTTTTCAACACTCTTCTATGTTTCCTTCTTCTAATGCTGGTAAAGGTAACTCACTGGATGTCTGTTCTATTGGCCCTTCTGGACCACGAGGTGATGGGTTTTCTTCTGTGTCTAACACTTCCACAGTCACTGTTTCTGGTATGCCAAGTACCTCAGATAACACTTTAGCTCGGACCTCACAATGTTTGACTATCACCACTTCTACACCTGCTTTGGGCTCCTCCTCAGACCCCACTTTTTTAGTTCCAGGGGCGAATGCAGCCCACGACACGAGTCAACCACAAATGTAATAACACCGAGACACAGAATCACCATTGGGCTTTAACATTATCAATTTATTCCGAATACATCCTGTCTGCGGAAGAGGAGGCCCTATTGTCCAAGGGCCTCAGCTTCTGTCCAGACATGTAGATTCTTTTGAGATCATCAAGGATCTTAATCTATTCGGAAGAAGTTGATATATAAAAGCATGTAATCTAAACCCCAACCTGCTTTACATCTAGCACCCACGCATAAACGATCAGAGAAGGTGCTGGATGACCTGCTGTCACTACTTGAGGAGCAGGATCCTACGGACCTATTAGACTTGGAAATCAAGTTACAAGAACATATTAGCTCCCAAAATAAATTTCATCAAAATGTTCAAATACCCAAAAAGAAATTGGACAAATTCCCCTCCTTGAATTCTAACCCCAATTTGGCTGCTTTCCTATCGATAACTACAGCAGAGGTTAAAATAATAAAGACTCACACTCCCAAACGTAACCTTACCCATGCAGACCAGCACACCTTAGAAATAAAAAAAAAGCCATGATCTCACAATAAAGCCATCTGATAAGGGTGGTAATATCGTGATCATGAGCAACGACCAATACAAAAATGTGTCTTGATATCCTAAAAAATAGTGGTTCAAATCCATTCCCAAATCAACAATTGAGAAATTCAATGCCCAATTCTATCTAATGGTAGATAAGGCATATGCTGGTGACTGTATTGATAAGGATACCTGAGAGTTGATTTGAGCAAAGCACCCTAAAATACCCACGTTTTACAGTTTACCTAAGGTTCATAAGAACTCCAGTGCCCCCCAGGAAGACCCATTATTTCTGGTAATGCATGCATTGCGGAAAATGTAAGTAAATATATTGATGCAAGCCTAAGATCCTACGTAATTGGTCTCCCTTCGTATGTAAGGGACACTATTCACCTTCTACAACATCTTGAAGGGATACACACATCACCAGAAGCCATTCTGGTAAGTGTAGACGTAGAAGCCTTATACAGCTCAATCCCCCATCACAAGGGGATAGCTGTAATAAAACACATTCTCTCCCAATCTCACAAGGATGATAAGATAATGTATTCCTAGGAGAATCTCTGGAGTTCACACTCACACACAATGTGTTTACATTTGATGGTTCCCACTTCCTCCAGGTGTAGGGCGTTGCGATGGGGACTTGTTGCGCCCCATCATACGCCAATCTGTGCCTGGGGGAGTGGGAAAGATTCCTTTTCTCTGATGAATGTATGTCACCTATGAAATGCCATATTCAGGCATGATTTCGTTATATAGACCAGTGTTTTTCAACTCCAGTCCTCAAGGCACACCAACAGGTCATGTTTTCAGGATTTCCCTCAGATGAAACAGCTGTGGTAATTACTAAGGCAGTGAAACTGATCAAATCACCTGTGCAAACTCATGGAAATCCTGAAAACAGGACCTGTTGGTGTGCCTTGAGGACTGGAGTTGAAAAACACTGATATAGACGATGTCTTTTTAATATGGGAGGGATCCACCAACTTCTTGGAAGATTTTTTGAGACAGATGAATATCAGTTCGTTTAACCTCAAATTCACAATGGTGCACAATCCAAAGGTTATTACATTTTTGGATGTGACCATTCACAAAGAGGATGATGGAAGCCTATCAAGTGGTTTACATCATAAGCCTACAGCTGGAAA
This sequence comes from Glandirana rugosa, assembly GCA_018402905.1. Lineage (NCBI taxonomy): Eukaryota > Metazoa > Chordata > Amphibia > Anura > Ranidae > Glandirana > Glandirana rugosa. The sequence goes on from BLSH010254803.1 coordinate 192,566, forward strand.
TACTATTCTCCACGCTGAGAGCTTCCCCCGGCAGCGTTGGTAAAATCTATCCTCTTTACTCAATACTTACACTTAAAACATAATTGTTCCAGTCATGATAAGCTTAGAGAAAGACTCCTCCTAAGGGGTTACTCCCAAACATGCTTGAAAAGGGCCTTCAATAGAGCTAATAGCCAGTCACGGCAAAGTCTTTTGTTTTCCACCAAAAAGAAAGAAATTGACCAACCACAAATCACAGGTATTATCACAAAATATAACAAACATAAGACTATCAAAAAGATCATCCAAAGGCACTGGCATTTGCTCACTTCGGACCCTACATTAAAACCACATATACCCTCCATCCCGGCTATCACATATTGTCATGCTAGATCATTAAAAGATCAGCTGGTCAAAAGCGAGTATGTTGGTGCTTTTAGAGATGATCCATGTAAGCGAAAGGGCACATTCACATGTGGGGGATGCTCCCTGTGTCGTTACATGAACACCCAGAGCAATGTAGTATTACCCAAGGCTGTCCCTATAAACCCCTTCATTTTGGCAACTGCAGAACTTCCTATGTGGTATATTTAATTATATGCCAATGTGGAGGATTCTACGTTGGTAAAACCATCCAAGAGTTCTCTAAGCAAGCTGCTAGACATATTGCCAATATGAAAACGGCTAACCCTGAGGCACCGTTGGGACGGCATGTCCAGCAATGCCATCACAGCCGATTTCCAAGGATTTCATTTTTAATTCCTGATCGTATACATCCCAACACCAGTAGTGGAGACTGGGACAAGATCCTGCTGCAGCGCAAATCGCGCTGGATAGCGGACCTTGGGGCCACCTACCCCACGGTTTAAATGAACACCTCAGTTATAGACCTTGGAGGGTTTTGTTTCTGGGGGCTGGGACAGAGACAACCAATAGTTCAGTTCTTAGGTGATTAGTTCCCTTGGCACTGTCCATTTATAATATAGGTAATGTCTACATTGAGGTTAACTGACCAAGTATAAAGATAACACAGATATATTGTAAGGCTCAGTCTTGCAGAGCCCGACATGGCACCTCATTTATCCTTTTCTTCCTTCCCTTTTTTTTTACACCTTACTCCTCCCCCGTGGAGAGATTGGGGCACGACATCTTACCATCTGCGCCCAGTTCCCCTGATTTGGTGGGGGAGTACCCCTTCGCCCTGCGCACCCAGGCCCCCCGCTCATCTGGTGGGGGGCCTGGTTTTTGAATCTGCATATGTTCTGTCCGGGTGAGGGTGAACCTTTCCGGGGCGGAGCATGCCTTTGGCAGTCTTCTCTCCATGGATCCATCCCTCCCCGGCTGGACCGTGTGGGCCCCGCAGCACCAGTGGGGTCCTTCTGCACGACACCCCCACATGTATGCTTACTTGGGGAGTGCTGTGCAGAGGGATCTCTGGGGACCCGTTTCTGGGCCAGTCCTCTCCACTCTGGGGTCCGGTCGGTGCTGAAGATTGCTGATATTCTCTGTTCTGTTCTTGGGGCTCTTGGTCTGCGGTTCGGTGAGCCCTCCCATTTTTTTGCTTCGGCTGTATTGGGGGGGTCCTTGCGGTGTATCTCCTCCCACCAGAGGAACCCTCATCACACTCCATTTCTATCTGGGATAACGCTGCTGGGTCAGCTCCAGAGGAAAGTGTCCTCCTCCCCCCTTTTTTCTCTCCCTTCCCCTCCCCCCTCTTCCCTTTGCGTTTTCCCACACAGTGGCCTTTTGGGTGCACATGTTCACTCTGCAATACTGGGTAAGTTGCTCTATTGTTTGCATATTTTCTTGTCCTTCCTGGCTGATGGTTAAACCTTTGTGTATGCTAATCTGTAAACGCTCTACTTTTTAGAATCTTGATCTTTTACTTGAATGCATGTCATTGCCCCGGAGGAAGGGTATTTTGTCCCGAAACATGTAGGGCACACATCTGAGAAGATTTCATTGTCAAGGTCTGATTGTATTTGCATTGAACGTACCGTGTCTTTATGGCGAATGTATGTAAAAAACTTGATCATACATCTTTTAATGATTTTGTACAATAAAATTTAGAATTTTTGACCTAATTTTTATTTCACTGCCAAACTGCCATTAAAGTCCCATTACTGTACTGGGGGAGTACTTCAAAAAATTTCAAGTCAAAATTTTGGACCTAGACCTAGGAGGTAAGTCTGTGTGAAGGTCTGTTTCCCATTGATCTAGGCAACAGAGTGGTTATCTTGAAGTTCCTGACCGTAGAAGCTTGTAAATGAGTGTATGGCAGATTGTAAACAAAAAAAAAAGGGGAAGCCGCGCCATCTCTGTGTAGTACTGTATTTCAAGGTTTTATTAACACAAAGTTAGAAACTCACAGAATGAAGCTAGGAAATCGCTCATCAAGCATAAGCACCGACGTTTTGCACTGATTCAGTCCTGCTGTATCCTGGCACCTCGGAGTGCTATCTCAGGCTGTACTGGGAAGCATGGGTACTCAGAATCACCAGCGATGACATCACTTTCCGGAGGTGGGGGCAGTAAGCGTAACTATGTGTTCGGACCAGGTATGAAGTCCGGATGTTCCACCACAGGTAATAATGAGGTAAGAATGGGGAAATGCATTTTACAAAGAATGTCTTTCTACAAGCCCTGCAGGTCAGAGCAATAGAAGGGAGGTTACACAACTCGGGGGATGTTATGCTGAGGCTCCACAGGAGAGTGGAGGGATAGATTTTTCTGTGACCCACTATTTAAGCAGGGAATGTCTGCAACAATCGAAAGCGGGTGTAAGGTGAGTGGTAGAGTTTGATATTCAGAAGGGCCATCCCACCACTCGGCTCTGGTCTGCGAAAAGCCATGTATTTAATACAGGCCAGTTTATATTGGTAATGGATTGGATGTATGTGGGTTTAGGTACTCATATGCTAACTCGGATATCCGACCTGTATTCCACCCCATAAGCGGCCGTACTGATTATTTAAGCTGACTTTTTTGATCTCTCCAACAGCACGACAGGGGTGCCCTCTATCACTTTTTTGTCTTGAGCCTCTACTATGTGCCATTAGGCCAAACCCGGATATCTTACTCGGGATACATCTATTGGTTTGCACTCCACCTATTTCCCTATTTGGTACCATAGCTTTTCTGATACCTAAAGGGCCAAAGGAGTAATTATTGGTCTACATAAAAGTATTCCCTTTACTTTGGACAAGAAATTGCTGGACAATCATGGTAGATTTCTGTTCCTACGAGGAAAGCTTCGTGATATCCAGTGTACTTTGGCAAATATTTATTGTTCAAATGTGAATCAGACATGCTTTTTATACAGGTTCTAGCCAAACTAAAGGATTTTTCCTCAGGGGTAACCATCTTAGCAGGAGATATAAATTTGCCTTTGGACCGCTTGATCGACACTTCTTTGGTGTGTTCAGGCATTTCCATCGCGACAAGGTGCCTGGAAGCTTCGTGACGCATTGCTTTTAGACCCAGAGGGTCTGGTTAAACTTTCTACCTCCTTGACTCAATACTTTCTTGATAATGCCTCACCCGGGCTCTCCAGGGCAGTCTTGTGGAAGGCACATAAGGTGTGTATGTGGGGGGGGGGGGGGGGGGATTGATTGAGCTAGGAGCTAGAAAAAAAGAAAATTTAGCAGAAGAGGTTGTCCAACCTGCTTGGACAAGTGGCTCATTTTGAGAGAGTACACAAATTATCTTCTTGTAAGTCTGTTCATATACAAGTAATGCAAAAGAGAGAATTAAAATCAGCACTTAACCTAGAATCTAAAAATCTCATGCAATTCTTTTCCCAAAAAATCTATGAACGGCGGAATAAGAATGGTAAAATGTTGGCTTGCTCTCTCCAGGAAAAAAGTCAGCTACCTTTATTGCTAAAATCAGAACATCTGGATGGATGCACATTCGTCCCCCCACATTGCACAAGTTTTCTGCAATTTTTATGTGGATCTTGATAATGTGAGAGCAGAGCTGGCAGATTTACCATGGGAGGAAAAGCGGAATAAAATCACAAAATATCTAAGGCAATCAAAATGACCTAGATTGCCCAAGAAAGCTTTGTCTGCCCTTGAGAGGGAATTTATAGAGGACGAGTTTCATAAAGCACTATCATCAACACCATGAGGAAAGGCACCCGGGCCGGATGGGTATACTTTTTTATACTATACAAAATTTAAGGATATCCTTATTCCACACTTAACTTCTTATGCTAATTCTATAACAGGTCCGGGGGGCTTTCGTCCAGAGACTCTCAATGCTTATATAACTGTTCTGCCAAAACCAGGAAAAGACCCAGCCTACTGCAGAAACTATCACTGATTTCTTTATTAAATATGGATGTCAAACTTTATGCAAAAGTACTAGCTGACAGGCTCTACCCATTGCTACCAAGATGGATAGACCCTGATCAAACGGGGTTTGTCCCAGAGACAACCCGCTTCGAACCCTATCAATTATTTTGTATGTTGGACATTGTTCCCAGCCCACCCTGTTATTATCTTTAGATGCAGAAAAAACATTTGACAGGGTGGACTGGGAATTCTTAATGATGTCCCTGGAATTTCTGGGAATTGGCCCCAAAATGATAGGCATAATATCAGCATTATATGATTCACCCACTGCGCGAAGAAGGATTAACGGTGTGTTAAGCAATCCGTTTACATCACATAAAGGAACCTGTCAGGGGTGCCCTCTGTCTCTGTTATTATTTGTTTTATTTTTGGAACCCTTTCTCCAAACAGTTAGACTTAATCCTGATATACATGGGGTGAGGGTGAAAGGGAAAGAACATAAATTAGCTGCTTACACTTAAGATATTCTATTTTTTGTTCAGCAAACCAGAATTTCCTTACCTAATCTTATGGCTTCTTTACATTCCTTTCAAGTGTTATCTAATTATAAAATGAATATGTCCAAGTCCGAAATACTAAATATTACTATCCCAGCAAATGAGGTGTCGAAGCTTAATTCTGTATTTCCCTTCCTTTGGCAGCCAGTTACCCTAAAATACACTAAAGAAAAAGCATTATCCTGCTCCTGAGGACAGGAGCTTCACTCAGATGCAAGCCTAGGGCCTTGGCCTGTTGTACTAGGACATGTGCTGCCTTGCTGCCCACATCAGACTGGGGTCGTCCCACACACTAGAGTAAGAAACAAAACAGAGGGCGCACTGGCCTAGCGCATTATCCTTTGTACAAATTGTATTAGAGTCAATAAAATGATACTCACAAACCAACTTGTAAAAACTTGCATATCAATAGATGAACGTCTCATCCAGGCTGGTCCACGTCAGACGTCCCTATCATTTTATGCTCGCTGACACGTTTCGAGGTGGTACGTCTTCTCCAGGGCCTAACGCCTTGTGTCCTGACACTTAGCTTTTATAGTCTATGCTGGCCAGGTGGGAGGGTATTCCGGGCGTGTGACTTCATGAAGCCACGCCTCTATGGGCGTGCCCCCGTACCCCTACTCCCATTGATTTGAATGTGCACAAACCAAACCCATACTATCATATGCACATGAATTCTTAAAGCAGGTAACTCCATAAGATATATAGATGCAGTACCATAAAAATGCAATGACATAAAATCATGAATCATAAAATCATAAATATAAAATCGTCATAAAATCATGGGAACATAAGATCATAATATCAGAGCATAATTCTTTAAAGCGCTGCTGCTATCATAGGCTCAGCCAAACAAACCAGAGCCCCATTCCACATCTATCACCAGTGAATATACGCACATTAGAGTGGACTAGTCATTAGTGATGTAGACATCTCTTACTAAGCCGAGTGTCACCTGTACGTGTATATACAGGCGACACAGCCCTCCTACACAAGTGTCAAGACATTCTCTTGCGCTCCACTACCAGGAAGCATTTCGGCTCCTGCGCCCTCTGCTGGTTGTGATCAGCACAGCGCTCACTGGGTCCGGAATCCCGCCTCTGCCTACCGGCCTCCCCAAGCTTTGGCTGCATCACTTCCGCCCTTACAGTGGGGCCTAGATGGCATGGGTTCTGCCCTCACTATACGACGCCTGATGACTTCCCTAATTGACCTATGTACGCCCCTCAACTGGGAGTCTGTGCTAAAGACTTGTCCACCCCCAAAAAAGAAGGCACTTGGCACTACGTGGCATAACAATAACGCCACGTGTGCATGACTCCATCCGAGTAAAGGGGACAGAAAAATCCTGCACACTGTGGAGAGCCGGGGGTGTGTGGGGGGAATCTTTCTGTATCGGCTCCATTGTACCCTATTTCTAAATGTCAGACTAGCAGGGGAGAGAAAATTATATATGAGGGTGGGAGGGAAAAAAGGGGGGGGGCCAAGGTGCCTTATATGTGGAGTAAGATACTACTATTATAGTGCCAGCAGATGTACTTATGTGTATACAGGGATATTCCCATAGGTGCTAAAATAGAGTGATGTCTCCTCATATCCCTGTCGGCATAGACTGGGCCCATGACAACAAATACAAGAGCTCTGTTAAGAACCACCTATTGATGCGGGTACACTTGTGACTGGACCGTTGGTCCTGATTGCACAACCCTTGTGTCATAGATAAATACACTGACATCGACTGAACAATTGACATACATTGGAGAACCTGAATCGCAAATTCGATACCCGAAACACATTCACGCATCCCTGGAGTGGGAAGGAACACAGCCATGGGGCACCCGTCTGCAACAATAGCCAGGTTATTGGGGCTCCATAGGCTCATACCTCGCTTACACATGCATGAATGTGTCAAGTACCTCTCATGCCTGTTCATGTGTCAGTATGCTCAAACTCCTATTTATTTTTACTGATGACTTCTCACTGATGTGAGCTATATAGCTATCCCATAGTTCCCAAAGTACCATCTTCTCTTGGGTAGATATATACTATTAAAATTACTTTACTCAGATGGAACAAGAGGATTGGGGGTGCGAGGGAGGGGGAAAGGAAAGGGGGGGCACAAATGGGGGAGGGGACATGGAAAGGAGGAGTAAAGGAATAAATGACCCATAAATAATTTATAGGGGAAGTCGTGTGGGTCTCCTGTTGACTAAAATAGAGGAACATGGTTGGGACAAGGTCACCGAATGGCCCCGTAGATATCCAGATTCTCGTTGAGCCTCCCGGGACATGGAACCCAAAGTACAGATCCAGTAGGTCTCCCTTTTGCATAGCCTCTGGAACCTCCTGCCGCTGTTCATGTCCTCACCCACCGCCTCAATGCCAAACACCCTCATGCCCGATGGATCCCCATTGTGGTTTTGCCTAAAATGCAGTGGGACTGAATCATTTGCTCTATTATTCTTGTGATTGCTTGTGTCCTTGGCCAGGATGTTGCACTTGTGCTCTCCAAATCTGACTCTTAAGTGGGCGTATCGTGCGCCCCACATACAGCAGGCCACATGGACAGATCAAACCATGAATGAGTGGTCCCACATGAACTGTTTGATCTTGTGAACATGACCATCTCCACCCTGTATTTCTTTCTTCCAGTGCCACAAATATGGACAGGCCCCACAGTTTTGACCCCACACTTATAGCATCCTTTCTGGTCGAACAAAGTTGACCTTGGGCCCATGCGAGATAACTGGCTAGTGCGGAAACTCTGGTCTCTGCTGGGTGCTATGTGGCTCCTGAGATCCCTAAGCTTCCTAAAGACAATATCAGGCTTTGTTGGTAAAACCCTTCTGTCACGTACCTGGTGGTGGAGTCTGACTTATGCAGTGGGCAACCTCTCTTACGACCCTGATTCGGGAACCCCTGGTAGAGTAAACAGGAGGCTCGGGAGTGCAGGGAGGCACGAGCGTCGGACTGGGTCACTGGTGGTGATGTGTAGGTCCTTGATGAGCTTGTACAAGCAGAAGCGAAATGATGTCGGTAACAGGCTGGAGGTGCAGTACAGAAGGATCAGGTAGGAGAATAGTCGGGCACAGGCAGAGTTCGTTAACAGGAGGGCAGAGAAGTACAAGGGAGCAGGCAGAAGAGTGGTCATGGAAGCCGGGGTCAGTGCAGGCAGAGATCAACAGCAAGGTCAAGACAGGCCAGGTCACAGGAACAGATAATCAGGATAATAGGTCGCTCAGGAACACACAAACACTGTAGAACGGACAGCACTTGCTTCCCGGTGCTGTCTGCTTAAATGGCCCCTATTGGCGCCACTGCTGGTGCATGCGCTCAGGAGTGTGCAAACTCGCACAAGCGCGTGCAAACACGCACAGGCGCACGCTACATGCGCAATCCAATGGCCCGAGATAGTTCCTTACATTGCCCCCCCCAAGGGGCAGCCTCCGGATGCCCAAACGGGCTCCCAGTTCTGGGTGTTTCTTCCAGAAAGTTTAAACAAGCTCTTTGGTGTGGATATTGTCCTCGGGTTCCCACGAGTTCTCCTCTGGGCCATACCCCTTCCACTTGACTAGGAATTGGGTTGAGCCCCCCTCTTGCTGCAAGCAAGAACAGCTTCTAACTCAAACTCTTCTTCTCCGTCCACAAGAACTGGCCCTGGTGGAGCTGACTTCCATCCCAGAAAGGGATCCTGGGTCACCGGTTTCAGTAGCGTGACATGATACACCGGATGGGTTCGCATAGATGGAGGAAGGGTCAGCTCATATGCCACCTTATTGATTTTTTTTTTCACGGGGAAAGGCCCGATGAACCTTGGTCCCAGTTTCTTGGAGGGGCAGGAGAGCTTCAGAGTTTTGGTTGCCAGCCAAACTCGGTCGCCTGGTTGCAGATCCAATTCCCCTCGCCTCCCCTTGTCAAAGGCCCTCTTGTTAAGCTCCTGGGTCAGTGTCTCCTGTAACAATCGGTTGTTCTCCAAGAATTCCGTGATGTTTTGGGCCACAGGTACAGTACTTTCTGGATTCACGCTCGGTAGGAACGTAGGATGGTAGCCAAGATTCGCCCAAAATGGAGATTGCTTAGTGGCGGAATGCACCGTGTTGATGTAGGCAAATTTGGCTACCGGAAGCATTGAGACCCAATCATCCTGGGAGAAAGAGGAGTAACAACGGAGGCACTGCTCCAGGGTTTGGCTAGTCCTCTCTGTCTGGCCATTTGTCTGCGGATGGTAGGCAGATGAGAATGACAGTTCAATCCCTAAGCTTGAGCATACAGCCTTCCAGACCGAGACGTGAATTGTACTCCACAATCAGAAACTATATTGGTGGGGACTCCATGGAGATGGAAAATTTCCTTGATGAAGGTCTCAGCTGTTTCTGTAGCAGACGGGGTGCCCCTCATAGGTATGAAATGGGCCATTTTAGTGAGGCGATCCACGACCACAAAGATGGAGTTGAACCCGGCAGAGGGAAGCAACTCGACTACAAAGTCCATGGATATGTGGGACCATCGGCGCTCAGGAATGGGAAGTGGGTTTAGTAGACCCCAGGCTTTGGTCCTACTTGTCTTATTTCCAGCGCAGACTGGACAGGCACTGACGTATTTCTTACAGTCCTCGTCAGCAGTGGGCCACCAAAAGGAGCGTGAGAATAGTGTGTTTTGCGACTGCTGAAATGCCCGGCCAATTTGTGATCATGACACAGTTCAAAGAGGGTTAAGCATAGCTCCTCGGGGTTGAAGACTCTGTCACAGTACCACCACAGCCCGTCTTTCAGTGTCAGTCAAGGGTCAGGTGGTGTGGTGCAGCTGGTTAGAACTCGCCTGAGCCGAGATAACAGGTCCTCCTGAGACAACAAGAAGCTCTGGGAAGGAAGGATGGTGTCTGGTGGGGCCGGATTTCCAGATTCGCAGAACACACTGGATAGAGCGTCTGGCTTAGTATTTTTCGACCCAGGTCTGTAAGTGATGTGTAGTTGGAACCTTGAGAAAAAAAGTGCCTGACGGGGTTTCGGTCTTTTTGCAGTCCGTAGGTACTCAAGGTACTTGTGGTCGGTGAAGACCAGAATAGGGTGTGTGGCTCCCTCCAACAAATACCGCCATTCCTCCAAGGTGGATCAGATCCCCAACAGCTCACGATCCCCAACATCATATTTGGTTTCTGGTGGCGAGGGCTTCCGGGAGAAGAATGCGATGGGGTGAAGAGAAGCCTTGGGGCCTCGTCTCTAGGACAGAACTGCCCCTACCGCAGTTTCTGAGGCGTCCACCTCTAGGATATGGGGCAGGACTGGATCCAGATGCTTCAGGACAGGAGCAGAGGTGAATACGTTTTTAAGCTTCAGAAAGGCCTCTCGAGCCTCAGGAGTCCACTGGAAGCAGGAGTCTTGCTTTGTGAGTTATGGGAGCGATCACAGCAGAAAACCCCTTAATAAACTTCTGGTAAAAGTTTGCAAAGCCTACGAACCGCTAGACCCCTTTCTTGTCCACTGGTGTGGGCCAATTCAGGATGGCAGAGACTTATTGCGGGTCCATAGTGATTCCCGAGACTGAATGATGAGGCCCAAGAAAGGGATGCTGGAGGGTTCAAACATACACCTGTCGGCCTTTGCATACAGCCCATGGCCATGTTGCCGTAAACGCTCCAAGACGCACTTGACGTGCCTGCGGTGTTCTTCCAGGGTTGACGAGAAGACGAGGATGTCGTTGAGGTAGATTATAACAAACTGATCCAGATATAGTCTCTGAACACGTCATTTACCAGGTGCTGGAAGGTGGCCGGGGCGTTGCAGAGCCCAAAGGGCATGACTAAGTATTTGTAGTGGCCAAATCTTGTTCTGAGGCCGTTTTCCATTCGTCACCCTCTCGGATGCGAATGAGGTTATATGCCCCACAGAGATCCAGCTTGGAGAAAATAGTAGCAGCGCCCTGTCGCTGGAACAGCTCGGGTACCAGGAGTAAGGGGTAGCGGTTTTTGATGGTAATTTTGTTGAGGTCCTGGTAATCTATACATGGTCTCAGAGACCGGCCCTTCTTCTCAACAAAGAATATTCCCGCTCCAGCAAGGGACATGGACGGCCGGATAAATCCCTTCTCCAGATTTTCATCCAGATAAGCCTTGAGGGCCTTTAGTTCTCCCTCGGAAAGCAGGTAAATCCTGCCGAAAGGTACTTCTGTACCTGGCAATAGCTCGATGGGGCAGTCATAAGCCCGGTGAGATGGTAGCTTGTCTGCCCCCTTTTTACTAAATACGTCCAGGAAGTCATGATATGCTGGAGGAATTGCGTCTCGGGTTTCCTGGACAGGGTCAGGATCCAGACATAGGACAGAGGAAGGAGACTCCTGGGCTTGCTGTAGGCAGTGGTGCCAGCAATAGGCAGACGTGAACAGAATGTCCCCTGTACCCCAGTTAATGTCGGGCAGTTTGCCGCAGCCATGGGAGGCCGAGAATGATTGGAAAGAGCGGGGACGCAATGGCCAGTGACAGTCTTGGCAAGGAGGGGAATGGTTTCATGGGTGACTGTACCCGACTTGATGATTGATCCGTCGACCAGGTGAATGACCATCCGGTGGGCCTTGGGTCTAAGGGGGATCTGGTGTTGTGCTCCGAAGGACAAGTCCACAAAGCAGCTGCAGGCATCTGAGTCCAGGATGGCTAGGACTTGGATACTCCCATTGGGGAGTTGTAGAGACAGGGAGAGCACCAGATGCGTCGCCTTGTTGGGCAAAGACAGGGCCATTCCCTCGGGGGAGATGGGGCGCTTAGCTGGGCATGACCTAACACGATGCCCAGAACCTCCACAATACAAGCACAGGTTGTAGTTGAGACACCTGTGTCTCTCTTCGGGGGTGAGTGTGCATGGGTGCTCAGCATACATGAGCTCTGGCTGGTTTCCTGCAGACCTCTCGGCCCCGCGTTCCCGCAGACGGCGGTCAACCTGGGTGGCCAGGTTAATCAGAGCCTTGAGGGATTGGGGTGTCCCCACCCGGGCCAATTCATCCTTAAGCGGCTCGGATAGGCCCAATCGGAATTGGTAGCGGAGGGCCGCGTCATTCCAAGCCGTGTCAGCCGCCCAGCGCTGGAACTCTGCAATGTAGTCTTCCGCCGCGCAGTGACCCTGCTGGAGTGCATGGAGAGCTGCATCTGCGGTTGCGGCCTGGTGAGGGTCCTCATAGAGGAGTGCCATGGCCCAGAAGAAGAGATTCAGATCAGCCATTTCAGGGGCTTTCTGTTCCAGGAGTTGGTGGGCCCACGCCTGGGGTTCATCCTGTAAGAGAGATATCACCAGCCCAACTTTTGTGGCTTCCGAGGAGAAGGTGCGGGGTTGCAGAGCAAAGTATAGTTCACAGGCGCTGCGAAAACCCCGAAATTTTCTGTGCTCCCCTGAGCACCATTCGGGTAATGGCACCTCAGGCTCGGTAGGTAGGGTGACGATGGCACAGCCCACAGACTGGTCGGGGCTTGGTGCGGCCGACATGGAAAGTCCCAGGACTTTACTTTCCATTCGGGTGTACCCCTCTTGTAAGTCCTTTACTGCTTGGGTGAGTCCGGTCAGGTGGGTACATAGATCCTTCATTGGAGAGGGCCCCTGCGCAGGCTCAGACATGGCTGTCCATTGCTGTCACATACCTAGTGGTGGAGTCTGACTTATGCAGTGGGCAACCTCTCTTACGACCCTGATTCGGGAACCCCTGTTAGAGTAAACAGGAGGCTCGGGAGTGTAGGGAGGCACGAGGGTCGGACTGGGTCACTGGTGGTGATGTGTAGGTCCTTGATGAGCTTGTGCAAGCAGAAGCGAAGTGATGCAGGCTGAGTCGGTAACAGGCTGGCGGCGCAGTACAGAAGGATCAGGTAGGAGAATAGTCGGGCACAGGCAGAGTTTTAACAGGCGGGCAGCGAAGTACAAGGGAGCAGGCAGAAGAGTGGTCGTGGAAGCCGGGGTCAGTGCAGGTGGAGATCAACAGCAAGGTCAAGACAGGACGGGTCACAGGAACAGATAATCAGGATAACAGGTCGCTCAGGAACACACAAACGCTGTAGAACGGACAGCACTTGCTTCCTGGTGCTGTCTGCTTAATTGGCCGCTATTGGCACCACTACCAGCACATACGCACGTACACACTCGCAGGCGCCCACGCATAGGCAATCCAATGGCCCGAGATGGTTCCTTACACCTTCCCAATACAGGGTCCTGTCTAAGGATCCCCCAGTTTTTCTGTACTACACGTTGAATCTCAAAGGCCTTGATGTTATATGTTGTAATATACCTTACTGTATCTATGCTGTCTCCTTTAGCCTTTTTGTTCCTGTTGACCACTTTGAAGCTGGTAGTTGAGTGTCTACCCTCCAGAGTCTCTGTATCATACCACGCCCAATATTTCCTATAGGCCTCTTCCACATGAACTTCACTGTACCCCTTTTCCAGAAACTTCTTCCTAAGAATAGAACCCTGTTCTTCATAGTCCTCCCTCTTGGTGCAGGTTCTATATAACCTGCAGCATTGACCAAATGGGACATTTTTTATTCACCTGGGATGGTGCTTGCTTTTTGCATGGAGATAGGAGTTTCCTGCACTCGGCTTGAAGTGCGGTTTGGAGGAGATTCCATCTCCATCATCGACTCGTAAAGTCGAGGAAGACCTAGTGGGTGTCACTGGTTATATGGGTAAATTAAATACCAAAGGGGTTGGTGGTACAGTGGAGCAAGAAGTCAGCAAGTTCATCTCCCGCGCCCCTCCATACGATAAGTATATCGTCAATATAGCGGGCATATAGAGCCAGATTCGCCATGTAGGGGTTATTGGCCCAGATGTAATGCTCCTCCCAATAACCTATGAAAAGGTTGGCGTAGCTAGGAGCAAACCTGGCCCCCATAACAGTGCCTCAGATTTGTCAGTAAAAGTCCCCTAGGTAGGTAAAATAATTATGTGTCAACATGTATTCTATCGATTCCCCTGGGAAAGATGTCTGTAGGGGATGTAGATTGCTGTTATTCAGGAAGTGTTTCAACGCTGTTAAGCCGTATTGGTGTTCTATTGAGGTATACAGTGATGTTACATCCAGGGACAGCCACTTGTACTCCGACCTCCATGTAAAGGAGGAGAGAATATCCAACATGTGGCTGGAGTCCCTAACGTAAGATGGCAGGTCCACTACTAGACGATAGGGACGTCTGATGCGGACCAGCCTAGATGAGACGTTCATCTATTGATATGCGAGTTTTTACAAGTTAGTTTGTGAGTATAATTTTATTGACTCTAATACAATTTGTACAAAGGATAATGCGCTAGGCCAGTGCACCCTTTCTTACTCTAGTTACCCTAAAATACTTGGGAGTTAACTTGGCTGCTCATTTGTCAGATTTATTTAGACACAATTACCTTCCTTTGTTAAATGCAATTAAGACAGATCTGCGCAGGTGGTCTGCAACGTGCCATTCTTGGCTGGGCAAAATAAATGTCATTCAGATGAATATATTACCTTGCATTTTGTTTTTTTCCAAATGATTCCCATGGGGGTCCCTATAAGTTTTTTTCCAGTCTACAAACACTTATTTCACATTATATATTGAAAGGCAAGCTTGCAAGAGTTTCTCAAGACATCTTTTTTTTTTCTTTCAATTGTTGTTTATTTGAATGAAAATGACATACATTGCATCGATTTTACAAAATACGGTGCAGGAAAGAAAAAAGATATACAGTAGGATACAAACATTAGTTGGGGTTACAAGTAACATATATCAATATAGAATATTGTATACCGGTCATTGTGATAATAATCACATAGGAATAGATCACCTAGGTCTAACCCTCTATATGGTTCGGAAACACCGCTTGACATGGAAAATTAATTTGTAATGAAAGGTATATGGTGTATAAGGTGAAATGATCTCCGTGTTTGTAATATAGTATATTATGATATATTATAGTGTAGGCGGGGGGTTGAAGTCTAGTAATGGGTTATTTGTAAGCATCTTAATTTGGGGGACAATAGTCCTTATAACAAGGGTCTGTTTGTGTATGGTGGTGGTTTTTAGTTATTAGTTAAATTGTTAAGCTGATGTATGTGTCTGATGTCTTAAACAATTCCCAGGTATTCCATATCTTGTGGTATTGTGTGGTATTTTCCTTCTTAATGGCAATTATTTCTTCCATCTCTTTTATATCATCTATTTTTTGTATCCATTCTTTGATGGATGGAGTTTTTGTTGTCCTCCATTTTAGGGGGATAAGGGCTCTGACCGTGTTCAGCATATGTCTAGTTAAGGAATGTTTATATGATCTATATGATGTGTTGTTGATGTTTAAGAGACATGAGGGAGCGTCAAGTTTGTTTTTTGTGTTTGTTATTGATTTGATAAGATCTGTGACTTTGACCCAGAAATTTCGGATTTTGTGACAAGACCACCAGATGTGTGTAAAAGAGCCCTCTTCTTTTAGGCACCTCCAGCATTTGTCTGATTCCTGAGGTTTCCACCTCTTAATACAGGCAGGGGTAATATACCACTGAGTGCGTAGTTTATAGGATATTTCTTGCATGCGGGTGCTAAGGGAGCATTTATGGGTAAACGTGCATGCCTTTTCCTATTTGGGATTCCGATATGCGAATACCCAAGTCCCGTTCCCAAATACATTTATATTTGTCAACTGACTCAGTTGGTGGCTGAGATATCCATTTGTATATTAGTGAGGTGGCTCCTTTAAGAGGCTCTTGGTCATAGCAGTATTTCTCAAATGTTGTTAGTGGTCTTGTCATGTCATTTGGGTTTTGTTGTTTTTTTTTTCTGGATAAAGTCATGTATCTGTATGAAGGTCCAGATGTTAAGTTTGTTCCCTATAAGCATAGATTGGAGGGCTTGATGGGGGATTAGGTTGTTGTTTTTGATACAGTTAAGGATCAGCAACGGTTTCCCTTCCTTTGTATGTAGTGTTTTTGTGTTGTTTGATCCAGGTGGGAAATCTGGGTTTCCGGTAATTGCTGTTAACGGTCCTGTGATGGAGGAGAGTTGGTGTGATTTGAAATTTTTCTGGTATATTTTTAATGTGGTATTTATCAATGGATGTGATTTAATTTCTCTGGGGTAATGTTTGGGTGATGACCATGGGAGGAATTGTGTGAGTGAGCTTGAGTGGTTTAATTCTAAATTTACCCAGTCTTTGTTTTTAGAATGGCAATGCCAATCTATAAGTCTGGTAATGTGTGAGGCAAAATAATATTTTTGAAAGTCAGGGACTCCCATGCCTCCCTTATTTTTGGGGTAAGTCAAGAGTCTTAGATTGATTCTGGGTTTTTTGTGGGACCAAATAAAGTTCCTTTTAGCTTTGGTCAGTCTTCTGAAGAAAATAGGTGGAATATCGATAGGAAGGGCGTGGAATAAGTAGAGGATTCTTGGGAGTACTGTCATTTTTAGTATGTTTCCCCGTCCGAACCAAGAAAATTGTTTTGTGTCCCAATTTTTGAGATCTTGTTCAATTTTTTTCAGTAAAGGGATGAAGTTGTGGTGGAATAGGTCTTTCAGTTTGGGTGTTAGTTTGACTCCCAGGTAGTTAAGAGCGGTCGGTTCCCATTTATATGGACAATTCTGTTTAGTTAGGTTTTCTATTTCTGGCGACAATGTTAGATTAAGGGCTTCGGATTTAGAACTGTTAATTTTGAAATTGGCAATATATCTAAAAATTTGGAAGGATTTGTTTAAGTTGGGGATAGAGATATGAGGGGTGGTAATGAAGAATAGGAGGTCATCTGCGTATGCAGCTAGTTTAAATTCTCTGTTGTCTGTTGTGTATCCTTTTATGTTAATGTTAGCATTTATAGATCTTATTAATGGTTCTAATGAAAGGATAAATAATAATGGGGAGAGGGGGCAGCCTTGTCTTGTGCCGTTTTGGATCTGAATAGGGTCCGATAGATAGTTGTTAATCTTGACTTTGGCTGTTGGATTTTCATATAATATTTTGATCCAAGACATCATCTTGTTTCCTAGACCAATGTGTGTGCATGTAGCAAACATGTAATCCCAAGCCACTCTGTCGAAGGCCTTCTCCGCATCTGTTGACAGGAGAAGGCCTTCGGTTTTGCTTTGACTCATTTTGTGTATTAGATTCAGAGATTTGATAATATTGTCTTTGGCCTCCCGGCCTGGCATAAAGCCTACCTGTTCCGGGCCGATTATTTTAGATAGTAGTGGTCTTAGTCTGTTTGCCATGATCCCCGCAAGTAATTTGAGATCCAGGTTTAAAAGAAAGACATCTTATATAGACCTAAGTGAATTCTGAATATTCCTGGAAGTATAACTCCCCACTAATGCTCCTTCCAGATCACACTTTTTTCCCGCCAGGATCTATAGATAAACGGTTCAGAGAACGTCAGCCCCAGTTACACCAAATCCTTGAGAATAACATGTTAAAGTCGTTACAATCTCTTTGTGGAAATATTTTGCCCACTACCATGGATCAATGGCGATATTCGCAACTTCTTATTTTGTATACAATCTGCCACAGCCAATCTGCTCATTGCCTGAACTGAACCAGGTGGTTGAAAAAGTGTTGTGGTTGAAGACTCACCCCCCCCCCCACATTGCATATCATTATTTTATAAAGCCTTACTATCCCTCCACGGTGGTTACATGGAAAAAGATTTGCAATCGAGTATTTCCGATGAACAAAAAGATACAATTTTCAGCTAGGTCATGTGTCTTTTACTTCTTCCAAGATAAAGGAGGTAAACTATAAACTCCTTGTTCGTTGGTATTATACTCCAAATAAATTACATGCAATGTCCTCTTCAGTTTCATCTTTGTGTTGGAGGGACTGTGGCGGTACCGCAACGCATGGACACATTTGGTGGACTTTCCCCCTTATTCAGGGGTATTGGAAGGTGGTACATAGTCTCAATCATACAGAAAGAGGAAATAAAGCTTGAACTTTGGTCCATGTTATTTCATTGCTCAGCAGTGTCAGTAGGCAGATACAGGAATTCAATTACTCAAAATCTTTGATTCCCCTGTACTGGAGACAATGCAGTGTACCTACTGTAGCCCAATGGCTACAAAAAATAGATGAATTATTCTTGCTAGAAGAGTTAAGTTGTATGGCTAGAGACACTGTTGTGAACCATTCAAAAATGTGGGCATATTGGCTTGAATTCAAATCTACTGCTGTGTTTAATAATATTGTCTTAGGGGTATAAGGGTCTCATGATCATCATTCATGCTGAGGAGCTTTAAAGAAGAGAAAGGGGGGAAAAAACACCCTTAGCGTTAAAAAAAGCCATAAATGAATTAATAACGGAAAATTGTATACTCACCTTTCCGTAATTTTCCTTTCCTGGTGCATCTTCATGGCAGCATACACATGGGTTGTGGCTCCGCCCCCACAACATGATAGGACTGGTTAACTATAAATCAAAGACAGACCCGGCTCACTGCATTCTCTGTAACTCTCACCAATTTGGGCGGGAATCTGTATGCTGCCATGAAGATGCACCAGGAAAGGAAAATTACGGAAAGGTGAGTATACAATTTTCCGTTTTCCTGGTGCATCATGGCAGCATACACATGGGACCTAATTCGCCATATGGGAGGGTGCAAGAAAAATTTTGTAATGATCAGAAGCGCAATTATGCACCATGAATTTTCCAAATTTTACTGTCGTGAGCCGGGTTCACTTAAAGTGTAATAAAGGTGTTTCCTGGGAGGACCATATTGCTGACTTGCAAAATAGCCTCAGGAGACACTCAGCACTGAGCTTTGCACTGAGCTGGCACTGCTCTAGTTGAATGTGCTCTTAAGTCATCCGAAACAGGAAGGTCTTGTGGAGAGTAGGCTCTTTTAATTGTCTTAATCTAGGATATGACTGTACATGTTGATGCTGATTGGCCCTGCCTTAAGCCACCCTGGAACCAAGTACAGATTTCAGTTTTCCCGAATGAAAAGGTAGCTGCCAAGCAGGTCACCAAGGTTAAATCAACATCCAGGGGATGTGGTTCTCTG
>BLSH010254803.1:228439-242666 GCA_018402905.1 Glandirana rugosa
AGACACACACACACACACACACACACACCACACACACACACACACACACACACACACACACACACACACACACATATTTTCCGGTTACTCAAAGACCTGAGGACTTTCTGGGAACGTTGAAAGTAGGTCACGACGTGACTGCAAAGACCTAAGACTCAGTACCTCTTTCGTTTTCTTAACAGTTTCCTAAACGCCCTTTTCCATAAACTTGACATATTTTGTCCTTTCCCTATATTTTTCCATAGGTTCCTTAACTCTTAAGGTTAGTCGTCACGAGTTTGAGATTAGTTCTTCACCTTTTACTCTTCAAGACAACTTTGGTTTGGTGCCAGTCCATCTGGTTGATGACAAAGTGAGAGTTGACGGTCCTTTTAACAAGCCCTACGTTTCTTTTTGGGTGTTTATTGAAGTCCACTTTATGTCCTGAGAGACTTTTGTGCACCACACCGACAAAGTTCTACGTGTTATTCCTCACACACACACACACACACACACACACACACACACACACACACACATATTTTCCGGTTACTCAAAGACCTGAGGACTTTCTGGGAACGTTGAAAGTAGGTCACGACGTGACTGCAAAGACCTAAGACTCAGTACCTCTTTCGTTTTCTTAACAGTTTCCTAAACGCCCTTTTCCATAAACTTGACATATTTTGTCCTTTCCCTATATTTTTCCATAGGTTCCTTAACTCTTAAGGTTAGTCGTCACGAGTTTGAGATTAGTTCTTCACCTTTTACTCTTCAAGACAACTTTGGTTTGGTGCCAGTCCATCTGGTTGATGACAAAGTGAGAGTTGACGGTCCTTTTAACAAGCCCTACGTTTCTTTTTGGGTGTTTATTGAAGTCCACTTTATGTCCTGAGAGACTTTTGTGCTTGCAAGGGTCTTTCAGGAGTCCAGAAACTCATTGGCCTTTTATACACACACACACACACACACACACACACACACACACACACACACACAGATTACAAGCAAACAAATCATCAGTGAGGATGGCTACCTTTTGATAGTCATTCAAACCCCTGTGTCAACTTGTGTGCATGTTATCAGGCCAAAATCACCAGGGTCATTTGGGTAGTTTCTGTTGTCATTATGATTTAAAAAGCGTAAACAAAGTTGATTGATAATAAATGGCTTCAGCCAAACACTAACCATGAGGGAAAGAAACGTTTTTGTGTTATTCATATTCTCTGGAAAATGGCCAAGAAATCATTAATTCTGCCAGGATATGTAACCTTATGGGCACAACTGTAGTGGCAGCTATCCAATCCTTCCCCAATCAAAAGTCCCCAGGGCCTGATGATCTGCCGGGAGAATGGTACAAGACTCATATAGCACTATTAGGCCTTAGGTTACAAAAGCTTTTCGCTCATTGCTTGGACAATTACCAGATAGTATGTATCAGGCACATACTGTGCTTTTAACTTAATGCTCCTCCTATAGGCCTATCTCGCTATTAAATTATGACCTAAAGATCCTCACCAAAGCCCTAGGCAATAGGACAATGAAAGTGTTACCAGCAATTATCAACATTGACCAAACTGGCTTCGTGCCTGGCAAATCCACTGCTGTTAATATCCACAGAGTATTCACACATCTCCAACTTCAGCCTCAACGGACTGTCTTAAGGGTCTTGGTAGCCTTTGATATCAAAAAGGCTTTTGGCAAAGGCAGGTGGGGTAATTGATACAGGTGTTGGAACTGTTTGGTTTCGGCCCGGTCTTTCACAAGTGGATCGAATTAGTATACAAAGTCCCTGTGGCCAGCATTAAGCTAAATGGCAAGTAGTCATCTCCTTTTCCGATTGAGAAGGGGACGAGGCAGGGGTGCCCTCTTTCACCTGCCTTGTTCGTGATGGCTATGGAACCGTTGGCAGAGGCATTGAGGGCATCCGACAGGCTAGTTGGGATTCGTGTAGGTTCCACTGTAGACAAGGTAGCACTATAAGCAGATGGTTTAATGCTCTTTCTACAGGGCCCCAGCACTTCGCTCTCAGAAGCATTACGGATCCTGGACTTTTTGAGTTTACATACTAATTGGGGTAAATCCCTTGTTTTACAGATTGATCAGGAGGCTAAAGGGTTGGCTGATCCTAATTCACCTTTGCAATGGACAATGACTATTATATATTTAGGGATTAATATTTCTCCCAACACTAAGGATTTCAGACAACTGCATTTGTCCCCAGCTTTTCAGTGGTGCAAACAGAACCTGAAAACCTGCTCACATATTCCTTTGTCCTTTATTGGGAGAATTAATCTAATTAAAATGAAAATCCTTCCAGTTCTATTATACAGCCCAAGGCACTCCCCAGTTTGTCTACCGAAATCCTTTTTTAAACAATTAGATTCACTTATAGGCTCCACCTTATGGCAATCCCGCCCAGCCAGATTTAGCAGGAGAGTTTTGCACAGACCTTGGATGCAAGGGGCTTGGCTTGCCCAGACCTTTACACCTACTACTTGGCAGCCATGCTCGTTCACGCTCATAACTGGCAAATTTTTGACAACACAAACGTATCAGTAGTATTAGAAGCTGCGCACTATAAATCTGTAATCTCCTCTACAGGGGTTTGAGAGTCTCTCATCTACCCCTTACTGCTACTATCAGGGCAGTTATCAAGGCCTGGCAGGTCATTATTACTAGACCCAATATAGTGAGGAGATAAAGGTCCCCATCATGCCGCTTTGGTTCAACCCCATGCTACCGGAACTTCATTCCCTGTCGGACCCGGGCCTTTGGGCCACTAAAGGAGTCCGGTATCGTTCAGATATTTATGATGGGAGTGCATTATTTACGTTTGACAGGTTGAAAGATAAATTTACACTGCCTAGTGCGTTATTTTTCTGATTCCTGCAACTCCGACATGCCTATGCATTCCTGATTCAAATCCTCTTTCTTTAGATTGGAGCAGGATGATTTGGAGGTTCTCCTTCAAGATGACGCTTTAAAAAAAACACTGTGATCTACAAGTCCCTACTGCCCTCCGTTCATGAGGAACTAGATGCCCTGCTTACTGTGTGGCCTTTGGAAGTCCAGGAATTGGACATTGAAGACTGGGAAGATCTCTGGGACAACTCATTTCAAGCACTAATATTGACTAAAGACCGACTGATCCAATTTAAAATAGCGCGCAGAATTTACTTTACACCACAATTACATCTCATCTACATTAATTCCTCTTCTTGCTGTTGGAGATGCTCTAGTGACCCTGCAGGATTTACCCATATGTTTTGGGAGTGCCCTCATATTATTAGCTACTGGAGTATTGGAGTTTGCCTCTTCGGGTTAGTTGACTCTTTGGCCGTTAAAAGGGCGATGCGTATTCTATTAGGTCTCCTTTTATTTTATGCCAGAAAAACAATAGTGCTCAAATGGAAATCAGATATGGCCCCTACGAGCACTGTGCATGGAATGTTTTTTTTTTTTCTTCTTTTTTCTATAATAGGATGTGCTGTTTTGTAGCTTTGCGTTTTAGGTATTGGTTAGCCGGGGGATACCCAAAAAGGCTATGTTTTATACCTATACATTTCAGTTTTTAATGACAAGAAATTAAAAAATTTCACGTGGACACGTTGGCAATGCTGCAATGGCTGCACATGCAGCAGAGGACCATTAACATGTACGTGTGAGTATGGCACAAGGACAGGTTTAGGGAAGCTTGGCTTTTTTTTACCCCATGCCAATGGCTGCTGATAAAGGATGCATGCTGAACTGTCACCATTTGAGGAGGCAACAACGAATGGTGAGCCATGACAATGCATGCATCAGTGACACATTCCCTCTTGTGTTCCTGCTGGAGCATACTCCACGTGACATTATGGACAGGGCACTCGAGGCAGAGCAGCGAGGGGAAGAGAATGACTTCCTTTCCTCTCAAGACCCACTTCTTTTTTTGCAGTTTTGGAGGCATAGAAGCAGAGGAAGACATATGTCAAAACCTTAACGGATAGTTTGTCCCCAGAAACCTTGGGAGTAGTACGTGGCTGGGAGGAGGCAGTTCCAGATACTGTAATCTTCAGTGGACTCCAAAGACACTGCTTTTCATACCTCCGCAAACTTGCAGTGCATGGGCTCCCTTATTCTAAGCCTGCGAAAGGACCAGAGAATTTGTGGCATCAAGGAGAAGGATCACCATTGGTTGGCAACCCTCCTTTACCACTGTTACAAGGGGGAAGTCTCGGAACTTATCCTGCCCTTACAGAGGGAGCACAGGATGAAATATCTTGGGGTCACCTAAAAGGGGAGTTTATGTAATGCTTTTCCAGACTCTGGTAGGCTACAGTCTCATGGAAAAGCTAGCTTTGAGGCTTCCGTTAGTCAATGGAAGAGCGGGTTTAGAAGGGGGCTGCCTCAGTAATGAATTTCAAAATTTTTTTTTAGTCCTCTGCACCCAGGGGTGTCAGCTTCAAGATCCCATTGGCAGCATCTGCATCATTTAGTGTAAGATTATCTAGGGGCGAAAACAGATATGGAGAGCTTTCCAGTAGACAGTACACTGGGTTATTGGGCCATGAGAATAGACCACTGGCCAGAACTTCGTATTGAGTCAAAATTAAACCGCTCTCTCATAACTCGAAAATCATGACAATTCCACAAAAGTGTCCAATAAAAGCAAGTAGCGAAAAATCAAACTGTTAAAAATAAAAAATATAAAGTTTTAGGTTGTATGTATAAGCAGTGAAAATAATACCCAGTGCATAGTTTATGGGTGATGGCAGTGTTCCTTTTTATGCTCATCCAAGGTATAGCAGGAAAGTTCCAGTAAATATGAATCCACCAGCACCAGGATGTCTCCACACCAAAACAGTGCCCTGATTCCCCTTCACCAACATATATGCACACAGCACGCTCACCAGAACTATTTGACCCCCATTACAGGTAGTCAAATATAGCATGTAGGGCTGTTACTCCTCTCACATTCCTGGATACATCAAATTTATTTAAAATGTAAATTAAAAATTCACCTACAACGTGCAAGATAAAAACCAGCATTCAAATGTCCTGGGAACACTGATCTGCATTCCACCTGCATCCCAATATGGCGGAAGTGGTGCAATTGAGCTGCTTGGCTGCCCTGCATCCAGCGTGCTTTCTGAACTCACTGCTGCCAGAGGTTTTGTGACAGATAAAAGAAAGTGTCTGTCTACAGACTCTGTTGACCGGCTGACATTTGTCAAAATTACTCAATCCTGGATTAGCAGTAGCTATCAAGCCCCTGATGCCTATGTCACTGATTAAGTGTTATTGGGATCTCAAATATCTACCAGACTGTTTAGGCTGCCTAGTTTTGTGGGCGTTGATTTTATTTTAAAGTAATTCTTTGGTATAGGTTTCATGGGCACAATTAACACCCAAGGACCAATATTTCCGCACCTGTTTTGACAGGTGCATCAAATTTAATTGTTTTACAGCAAAGCCAAATCTTGCTCTCTTCAAGAGTACCTCTATAGAGTTACGGTGTGAAGGCACCACCAACACCCAAAGCCCACCTTTTCCGCAACTGTTTGACAGAGGAATCAAATTACATTTTTTACAGCAATGCCAATTCTTGCTTTCATGAAGAGTACCTCTAGAAGGTTATGGGGTGAAGGCACCACCAACACCCACAGCCCAATTTTTTCACATCTATTTGACAAAGGCATCAAATTTTTATCTTTTACAGCAAGGCCAATTCTTACTTTTTATCAATCTAGAAGGTAACAGGGTGAAGGCACCACCAACACCCAAAACCCAATTTTTCCACACCTATTACTTCTATCCAAAGTCTGTGAAAGAGACACCAGACTTTATCTAATGAAAAATGTTAAACTTGGCCTCAGTTTACTATTATTTGCCTTCTTCAGATAAGGCTTGCTCACTGTGGTGGAAAAATATGTGTTATTTCCATACAGCCTGCCAAAAAAGACATCTGAATTCATCCAAAAAAATCTCTAATCTTGTTCCTGGCTGTACTGCGGCTCGTGGTTGCAGGAGCGTGTCCGCGTGACTCGATGTCTGCCAGCAACCCGCGATCGCCTAGTACAGAGGCAGAACAGAGATCAAGGTGGATCCCCATTCTGACAGGGGACATGACAGATCTACTGTTCCCAGTCATCGGGAACAGTGATCTCTGTCATGTCCCTGCCAGCCCATTCCCCCTACAATTAGAACACACCCAGGGAACACAGTTAACTCCTTGATTGCCACCCCTAGTGTTTAACCCCTTCCCTGCCAGTGTCATTTTTACATTGATCAGTGCATTTTTATAGCACTGATCAATGTAATAATGTCACTGGTCCCCAAAAAGTGTAATTTGGGGTCAGATTTGTCCGCCGCAATGTCGCAGTGCAGCTAAAAATCGCTGATTGTCGCCATTATTAGTAAAAACAATAAAAAATAAGTCCCTAAATCTATCCCATAGTTTGTAGATGCGATGTCTTTTGCGCAACCCAATCAATATACGCCTATTGCGATTTTTTTTTTTTTACCAAAAATATGTAGAAGGATATATATTGGCATAAAACTGATGAATAAATTTGTTCTAAAAAAAAAAATTATAATTATATATATATATATATATATATATATATATATATTAATATTGGGGGATGTTTAGCCCAAGTGTAGTGCCTGTTACTGAGTACAGTCCACACCAAATAATTCCTTTTCAGGGCTTGTTGGCCCGCTTTTAATAAAGAGAGTTCAGTAAACAAAACAGCACGGTTTCCCTCGCAGGGGGTTTTCACCATCAGCAAAAATAGTTGTACATTCAGCCTCCTGGCTTACACATGCAGTATAGCAAATAAAAAAATACCAAGCCACCTGTCTCTCTTTAGTAGCAGAATCACTGCTCCGGCTCCCACCTGGAGCCCTCCTGACTCCTGTCAGCAAACTGAGGCTTGGATCTCTGGCTTCTGCAGTGCACACAAGCACTCTCCGGCTTCTCCAGTGCACACCCTGGCTTCTCCCTTGCAAGCCTGGACGCCTCGGGAGGGTGGAGCCCAGAACCATGGTCAGGTGTCTACAAATAGCGCAGCACACACCTGACCAGTCAGTGTGCTGGTGATTCGCAAAATCTGGACCCAGGACTGTGAATTTCATCCCACCCAGATCAGGTCCCAAAACCAATTTTCCTATACAAAAGAGGAAACTGAAAAACCAGTTTCCTCCCCAATATGCAAACTTCCTGCAGCCTTTCAACCCGCGTGGTTGAGAATCCTGTGTCCTTTGCCTGGTGAGGTACCACACTACCACAATATATATATATATATATATATATATATATATATATATATATATGTGTATTATAGTAAAAAAATTCTCAAAATGGTCGCTCTTTGTTTATAGCGCAAAAAAATAAAAACTGCAAAGGTGCTCAAATACCACCAAAAGAAAGCTAGCTCTATGTGTGGGAAAATAAGGATGTCAATTTTGTTTGGGTACAGCGTCGCACAGCTGCGCAATTGTCAGTTAAAGCGACGCAGTACCATATTGCAAAATATTAACTGGTCATTAAGGGGGCAAATCCTTCTGGGGCTGAAGTGGTTAAATGTCATTTGTTTTCTTTATAAATGTCAGTTTTGCTGCAGCAGGTTCTATACATGGTACAGATGCACCACTTTATAGGCAGACTAAGGGGCCCCCCAGGCACTATATTTAAAGGAATTTTTCATTTTTATATGTTTAAAGCAACATTAAAATCACTGCTCCTTTAAAAATGATCTTTTTTAAACTTTTTTTTGCATTGGTAGATGTACCCCAGGGCAGTAGCCGGGCCCCCATACCCTTTTTATGGGCAATAACTTGCATATAAGCCTTCAAAATAGGGATTTTTGATTTTTTTTCAAGTTCGGGTCCCATAGACTTCAATGGGGTTTGCCGTTTTGGCACGAACCGAACTGGGGGTGTTCTACTCATTTCTAATGATATATCAGGAATAGAAATCTGTGCCTAACACAAAAAACATAAGTATGGTCACTGATTGCTTTGGGTAACATTTGCAATTTTCAAGCACTTTTATACATGAAGACTGTTGCAAAAGAAAACCTTCCTAGAGCCAAAATCTAAACAGATTTTGCAAACTCGCTTTAGATGAATTTTCTCTACAATCAGCTGTGGACAGGAATTGCCACTTTACCATCTTGTATCAAATCAGAAGTCAAGAGCAGGATGAAAAATCATGTATGGAAAATTGTTATAAGAATGTGTGTATAAATTTGGATTTTACTGTGATTGACAAATTTTCTCTCTGGTTCAAGGAAACCTGTATTAAAAAAAAATCTGTACTCCTATGTTCTCGGTCGCTGGGGTTTTGGGGACTCCATCCTTCCGTGCATATCAGCCCCATTGGCTACTGTGAGATATATGTTGGATAACACTGTCATGACTTAAACGTTTTTTTGTGATATGCATCAGAGCTGTCTCCTTTCACCAATCCTTTTCATTCTTGCCCATGAGCCACTGGCAACGGAAAATGCCAATATCACCGATGTAATGAATGCAGACCTCCATCATAAACTCAATTTGTTTGGAGATAATGTCCTTTTAATCTTCACCAACCCCTACACTACTCCCCCGAATATTCAGCACACCCTTTTTAATACGCAGACATAGTTACATATTTTGTGAGGTTGAAAGAAGACACAAGTCCAACCTAAGTGTGTGCTTTTAATCAATCTACAATGTATATCCCTCAGTGTTGTGGTCCCATAGGTGCCCATCTAATAGTTTTTTTAAATTATCTATGCTACCAGCTGAAACCACTGTTTATGGAAGAGAATTCCACATCCTCACACCTTACCGTAAAGAACCCTCTACACGGTTTAAGGTTAAATCACCTTTCTTCTAATTTTAGTGAATGGCCACGAGTCTTTGTGTGCTCCATTGCGCGGAAGAGTTTTGTCCCAATTGTGCAGTCACCAGTACAGTGTTTGTACATTGAAATCATATCCCCTCCCAAGCATTTCTTCTTCAGAAAGAATATGTTCAGTGCTTGTAATCTTTCCTCATAACTAAAGGTCCTCCAGTCCCTTAATTAGCTTTGTTGCCCTTCTCTGAACCATTTCTAGTTCCAGGACATCCTCTGAGCACTGGTGCCCAGAACTGGACTGCATACTCCAGGTGCGGCCTCACCAGAGACTTGTAGACATTTCTGGCCTACAAGTAAACGCTGGCAAAAGCAAAGCCCTCCTGAGACGTTTTCCCCAAATTCAATCTACCTTTCCTTACCAATGGACTTCCTTGGATTGGGGGTTGAAACTTACCCCTCCTTACAACTCTTTGTTTTCAACCAATTATTATCCTTTACTATGCAATCTTACATCTCTCATGTCCAAATGGAATTTTTTGACATTCTCTTGGATTGTGAAGAGCAAATGTATTAGAGGCTGGAATGGACTTTCATGGTACTGTACAAAAGCTTGGGATACACAACACAGGTATAAACAGATTACATTTTATTCCAATAGCAATTTAAAACATATATTCATTAAAAAATTGGAAAAACAAGACATTTGGAGTCCTGTGTATTGGCTCTACAACATCATGGATGAAGTGATAATTAAAAGATTGTACCATCTGTACATAGTTTGCTCGTCATGTTTTGCAGAAAGAGTCACTGCTTCTTCATGAGCTTTTTTTATGTGTACAGAGTTAGAGCTTTACCAATTTCAAACTACAAAGAAAAAGAACATTAATCATAACATCATAGAATCACCAAAATATACAAAAAATATAAGCATAGATAGATTTATGCATGTTGGTATCCCCCACATCAGGGGTAGGCAACCTGCGGCCCTCCAGCTGTTGTAGAACTACATTTCCCATGAAGCATTGCAAGGCTGATGTCTACAATTTCTCCCAGAGGCATGATGGGACTTGTAGTTTTGCAACAGCTGGAGGGCCGCAGGTTGCCTACCCCTGCCCTACAGGCTGTCTTACCCAGGGCGCGACCATGTGCACGGCCCAATGAAGAGGTCGCCCCCAGAGGGCATGGGAGCCCCACACGCAAAGGACACACAATCCTAGATCTGGTCAAAAAACCATCAACATCTTGGTAAGAACTTAAGAGACCAGGCAACGATAATAATTAATTAGCTCAAAGTGCATGTTTAACGCACCATGGCAATAGATGCAATAATCTAAAACAGAGGCCTCCAAGAGATCCCAAATTTCAGTCGCAACACTGCAACAATAATAAATGGACAACAAGCTAAAGTCTAACCCATTTACAAGTGCCTGAAGGGGAGCAAACATGCCATATAGTGGTTTACCTTCTAAAACAGGTAAAAACAACTCAGGGAGCGCTGTTCCGAAGAATGGTGAACAGTCAATGATATAAATAAAATCCATATAAGCTTTATTGGCAAAAATAAAAAATATATATATGTAATATTCTGCCAAATAATCCATGCATCAAAGACAAATAAAAATGAACAGTACAATGTGAAGTGCCCTTTGAGCACATAGACTCACGGTAGCCACATTGATCACTATGGAGCCTGGAGGGGTGGAGGGATGGCTGTCTTACCTCTGATGCTGCATGGGGGATGATGTGAGTGCACCAGATGTTCAGAGGTGCCAGATGGAGAAAGGCTGCCAGGTGTAGATGCTCTGGATCATAAGCAAATACCCAGGAAGCGCCAAATGAGAGGAGGCTGCGAGCCAACCCGAAGCTGCGGATCGTGGGCAGGATGCCCAGGGAGAAGGTTAGGAGCCGCCTCCGTCTCCAGATGGTGAGAAGGATGGCGTGGTGCTCATGCTTACAACCAGGGGAGTGATGGGAGCCGACAACAAATCAACTTCCGAATCTTCGGATACAAGAACACCTCACCGGCCAGGTCATTCACACCAATCACAGACGTGACCTGAAGAAGGGGTTAATCCCCGAAACATGTAGTCCCAGCACTGTTCAAGCTCCGACACTTTTCCTTTCGTTTCTTGGTGTCCCCTCCCCCGTCACATGATCCCCTGTGTTTGGTGTGAATGACAAGGTCGGTGTATCGTCGTTTATTGAAACCCCACAGAAATGGAAACTGAAAGTGACATGTTGCTACACCAGCACTCGTCTGCAGTAAGGATAGAGACAGAAGGCGGCAAGCGGACATCTTTGTACACCCACCAGAGTTTTTAATTTTACACTTATTTTTAACAGTGAACTGAGCTTACTTACTGAAATACAGTATATAGACATACGTGACACTGTTTTTATGTTTAATTTTAAAAGCAGCGGCAGGCCTGCCAGTCTCACAGCTTAGCAAATGTCACAGAACACTGCTGCTTTTAATGTTTAACATCAAAACAGTGAGACAGATTTCTAAATCCTGTATTTGAGTATGTAAGCTCCGTTTACTGTTAAAAAGAAGTGTGAAATTAAAAACTTTGGTGGGTGTACAAAGATGTCCGCTTGCCGCCTTCTGTCTGTCTCCTTAGTATGGACAAGAGCAGGAGTAGCAACATGGTGGCGACGAAAGTCACGTCCGGTTTCCATTTCTGTGGAGTTTCAATAAATGACGCTACACCGGTGTTTTGCCTGAGTGCCAAACTCGGCAGAATGCCAAACCCACGTCACTACCGTTTTTTTAAACCATAACTGCCTAATTATGACAAATTTCTGTTTGTGGAAAACGGACTACAGTCCGTTACCAGATGTTGCTGTGTTCGGAAGACAGCGGCTGACACGGGTTTGGCATTCTGCTGAGTTTAGCATTTGGGCAGTACACCGGCAAGGTGTTCTCATGTCTGGATATCCGGACATTGATTTTTTTTGCTGGCTCCCATCCCTCCCCTGGTTGTGATCACCAGCACCACACCATCCTTCTGACCATCTGGGAGCAGAGCCGGCTCCTTTCCTTCTCCACAGGTGTCCGGCCCACGATCCAGAGCTTCAGGTTTGCTCACAGCCTCTTCTCATTTGGCGCTTCCTGGGTATTTGCCCACAATCCTGAGCATCTACACCTGGCAGCCTTTCTCCATCTGGCAGCTCCAGACATCTGGTGGGCTTGCATCACCCCAGATGCAGCAAAAGGGGTAGGACAGCCATCCATCCACATCTCCTGGCTCCATAGTGATCGATGTGGCTACCGTGAATCTATGTGCTCACAGGGCACTTAACATTGTACAGTTCATTTTTATTTGTCCTTGATACGTGGATTATCTGGCAGCATACTACATATAATTTTTTTATTGTTGCCAATAAAGCTTACATGGATTTTATTTATATCATTGACTGTTCACCATTCTTTGGAACAGCGCTCCGAGTTTTTACTTGTTCTTTCCGACTTGGTCTTCTGAGTCTAGGTGCAGCGGCCTTAGTTTTGGTACATTTTTAAATAAGGTTCCCTTAGTTATTTTTTGCGCCTGGCTTCTGTTGACCTTCTAAAACAGGTAAGCCGCAAAAAAAGACCACCCGTGGAGGGTTTGAAAGTCGGGGTATGGGGTTCTATTATAGTAATACAATCACCAAGGTTATCTGAAATGAATAGAAACCACATAATATTATTATAAAGATACAAGAAATACAAAAAATACAATGCCCAATATATATCCATCAAGAAGCAAATACAGTATCTCACAAAAGTGAGTACACCCCTCACATTTTTGTAAATATTTTATTATATCTTTTCATGTGACAACACTGAAGAAATGACACTTTGCTACAATGTAAAGTCCCCTCAAAATAACTCAAACAGTTATTAGCCAGTTATTAGCCATTAATGTCTAAACTGCAGGCAACAAAAGTGACTACTAATATTGGTAAAAAAGGCACCCGTAGCGATATGGTATATGTGTAGGTAAGATACACACAGTAATAAGCTTAACTGCTAGTCATATATACTGTCTAATGGCCCAAAGCTCAGGGCCATGCTATGACACAAAAGACCCTATAATAGAGGGTGTTCCTAGGGTTAGTAAAGCCTACGCAACAATTGGTGAAAATTCACCCAGAATACCTACCAGGAACAAAAATAGTTAAAAGAATGTATTTTATTGAAACAATTTAAAATTACACACGATGATATCACCATTGTAGAAGAAAAATTAAAATAAGACAACGTTGTCTAACACAGTGTTTTTCAACTCCAGTCCTCAAGGCACACCAACAGGTCATGTTTTCAGGATTTCCATTATTTTGCACAGGTGATTTGATCAGTTTCACTGCCTTAGTAATTACCACAGCCGTTTCATCTGAGGGAAATCCTGAAAACATGACCTGTTGGTGTGCCTTGAGGACTGGAGTTGAAAAACACTGGTCTAACAGGTCTCGCCTGGCTCAGACACACTCCTCAGTCATCCACACCATCGCCAATCACGTACCAGCTAACTAGCTGGATACAATGTCCCGTATAAAGATTCAGCAAGCGTGAATGGCCTGAAGTATCTGGGTGGTCAGTACAGCTGGTAAATTAGTGAACAGAAGTCTAGTGTGCCAAACACCTCTATGCATTTACCACTCTTCATTCAAGCAAAAATATTGGTAATAGTGTTAATTGTACCAGTGTTTTACTGGTAAAATGGCCAGAATGATCACATACAGCCATTAATATTTAGACAAGCACATTTTGATGGTCCTAGACAAGGGGCATTATTATACTAAAATTAGATTCATGTAAGGAGCAGATGACTAGTGTTGAGCGAACCCGGACTGTAACGTTCGGGTCCGTACCGAACTTTCGGGTGTCCGTGGCACGGACCCGGACCCGGACATTTCAAAAATCGTTCGGGTTCGGTCCGGGGTTCTGCTATTTTACTCCACGTGTTGAGAAGCTGCAGGGCAGCCAATCAACAAGTGTTTCACAGGTTTGCCCTTAGAAGCCATCACAGCCATGCCTACTAATGGCATGGCTGTGATTGGCCGGTGCATCATGTGACCCAGCCTCTTTATAAGCTGGAGTCACAGTGCTGCAGTCACATGCTCCTTGGGTTAGTGTAGGGAAAGGTAGCTGACTGCGTGAGGGACAGATTTGAGACATTTTAAGACCTGATCCTGCATCCTGAGATAGATTACTTTACTACTGCTGTCTGTGCTGTTGCTCTGAGGACAGATAGCAGAAATTAGAGATTTCACATACCGCTGCTTTGAGTTGCAGATCAAGCTCTGCATAGAACAACGATCGCTACGATCGTGCTCTACGATCAGATTGTTGGGGGAATTTGAGATTTCAAATACCGCTGCTTAGAGTTGGAGATTTGCAGATTAAACTCTGTCCAACGAAACGATTGTACGTTCATACAC
>BLSH010254803.1:247103-265363 GCA_018402905.1 Glandirana rugosa
TTCCGGTCTTACCGGTATAGAGTGGTCGAAGGTTCCCGACATCCACGCCACAGTGAGTTTCTATTCCACGGTCTAAGGTGACGGACTTTAGACGTTTGCCACACGACGGCAGACCAGACGCATTGGTGTGTCCCGAACATCATCTTCAAGGTCGACTGGGTGCTGGTAGGGTGCCCCACCCCCACCCCCACCACGGTCCGTGTGCAGGCCGGACGCCACCACTGGGATGTTTATCTAGATTGTCATGTTCTAGAACAGGAAAGGGTAGAACTGGTGGTCTACAGGATCGTCATGAAAGACTTAAATTTACTTATTACTTTTCCCTCAAACCAGAACCGGTGACTATTATAGGGGGTAAGTCTCCCGAAGGAGACCTAGATATTGTATTAAATATAAACCCAGTAGACATCTTTCGTTGTCCGTGCGATCGTTCGGGTTCCGTCCGGACCCGTACCCGGACTTTGTCCCGAAGTTCGGACGGACCAGCAGAACCCGAACTTCCAGAGGTTCGCTCAACTCTACAGATGACCCAAATATAAATTATGTTATAGATCCAGAGGAAGCCCTCTGAATGGGGGATATTATCAGTGGCCAAGACCAAACTCCCTTTTCATTATTCATTTAAATTCAGAAAGTACTGCTAGGACATCTGGTGGTCAAGATGGGAAAGGACAAGATCTTGTACTGTTAGATCTATTTGTAGGGTCACCACCGCAGGCCGGACGTGTGCCTGGCACCACCCCCACCCCCACCCCGTGGGATGGTCGTGGGTCAGCTGGAACTTCTACTACAAGCCCTGTGTGGTTACGCAGACCAGACGGCAGCACACCGTTTGCAGATTTCAGGCAGTGGAATCTGGCACCTTATCTTTGAGTGACACCGCACCTACAGCCCTTGGAAGCTGGTGAGATATGGCCATTCTGGCCTTATAGGGCTATAACTGCTTCAGGACCTACCAGCATGGCTAAGCTGTGACTTGATGACCAGTGGGATGGATGCTGCATTTCATGTGAAGTTCATTTGAACCCAGTGACACTGCCTTAGTCTTACCTTTTCTCCGCCACCAAGGAACTACATCATGTGGTGAAAGCTATCATTCATTTGTGTGCTCTTCCTGGTTTCGGTGAGGCAGATGGCAGCATTATGGTGAGCGGACAGACCAAGTGTTTGGGATTAATCCATCCAGAGGCCGGTCCTGCACACCCAGAGTTCCGCACAGTTTTGTTGTTATATACTGTGCTAACGGATACAGGCGAGCCGGGTGCAGCAGAAGGGCTGTCGGATGACACATACACAGGCTATTTAGCCGTACCCCTGCTTGTGTTGGGACTTGATACCAGCATTTCTATTGTGCATTGTGCACCATATCACGTATTGACCTGTTGATGGGCCTTGAGGACTGGGTTGGACAACCCAGTCTTATTTTAACTTGTCTTCTACAATGGTGATATCATCGTGTGTAATTTTAAATTGTTTCAATAAAATACATTAATTTAACTATTTTTGTTCCTGGTAGTTATTCTGGGTGAATTTTCACCAATTGTTGCGTTGGCAACAAAAGTGAGTACATAAGTGAAAACGTCCAAATTGGGACCAATTAGCAAATTTCCCTCCCCAGTGTCATGCGACTCGTTAGTGTTACAAGGTCTCAGGCTTGTATGAAGAGCAGGTGTGTTAAATTTGGTGTCATCGCTCTCCCTCTCTCATACTGGTCACTGGGAGTTCAACATGGCACCTCATGACAAAGACCTTTCTGAGGATCTGAAATAAAGAATTGCTGCTCTACATAAAGATGGCCTAGGCTAGAAGAGGATTGCCAAGACCCTAAAACTGAGCTGCAGCACGGTGGCCAAGACCATACAGTGGTTTAACAGGACAGGTTCCACGCAGAAATGGCCTCGCCATGGTTGACTAAAGACGTTGAGTGCACATGCTTAGTATCATATCTAGAGGTTGTCTTTTGGAAATAGACGTATGAGTGCTGCCAGCATTGCTGCAGAGGTTGAAGGGGGTTGGGGTGAGCCTGCCAGTGCTCAGATTATACGCCGCACACTGAATCAAATTTGTCTACATGGCTGTCGTCCCAGAAGGAAGCCTCTTCTAAAGATGCACAAGAAAGCCTGCAAAGAGTTTGCTTAAGACAAGCAGACTAAGGACATGGATTACTGGAACCATGTCCTGTGGTCTAATGAGACCAAGATAAACTTATTTGGTTCATATGGTGTCAAGTGTGTGTGGCGGCAACCAGGTGAGCAGGACAAAGACAAGTGTGTCTTGCCTACAGTCAAGCATGGTGGTGGGAGTGTCATGGTCTGGGGTTGCCCGAGTGCTGCCAGCACTGGGGAGCTACAGTTCATCGAGGGAACCACGAATGCCAACATGTACTGTGACATACAAAAGCAGAGCATGATCTTCTCCCTGCGGACATTGGGCCGTAGGGCAGTATTCCAACATAACAACCCCAAACTCACCTCCAAGAAGACCACTGCCTTGCTAAACAAGCTGAGGATATAGGTGATGGACTGGCCAAGCATGTCTCCAGACCTAAACCCTATTGAGCATCTGAAGGGTATCCTCAAATGGAGGAGCGTAAGATCTCTAACATCCACCAGATCCGTGATGTCATCATGGAGGAGTGGAAGAGGACTCCAGTGGCAACCTGTGAAGCTCTGGTGAACTCCATACCCAAGAGGGTTAAGGCAGTGCTGGAAAATAATGGTAGCCACACAAAATATTGACGCTTTTCAGGTAGGGCTGTACTCACTCTTGTTGCCAGTGGTTTAGACATTAATGGCTGTGTGTTGAGTTATTTTGAGGGGACAGCAAATTTACACTGTTAGACAAGCTGTACACTCAGTACTTTACATTGTAGCTAGGTGCCATTTCTTCCATGTTGTCACATGAAAAGATAATAAAATATTTACAAAAATGTGAGGGGGTATACTCACTTTTATGAGATACTGTATACTTGCAGAGCTCACCGTTAAGTTAGTGAGCATGTGGGTACACAACTGTGATAGATTCCTGGGCCTGTAAGAAAAAGGGTCCACTATATTTCCCCCAGAGATTCCCCTAAAATAGAGGGCACAAGAAGCGCAAGATAGGATTCAAACAAAGCCTTGGGAGCATATTGTAATTCACAAGCAAGACAAATTTAACCTACCATGCATGGGGGGCTAGTTCCAAAAGGGTGCAGCAACAACAGATCAGCTATGCTGCATACCCCCGTATGGTGTGTGACATCACCGGACCCGGAGTGCGCATGCGTGATGTCCCAAATCGGGCATTTACATCCGTGGACAAACCGTCCAAAGGTGCATTGCCCATAGAACAGAGCCACACACTCACCAGGACACAGCTGCCGCAAAGGCTATCATGTCATGGATAGGTAAAGCCCATGGCGGCCATGATAGAAAGGGGCAGGTCCGACCCGCAATGGCAAAGGGGTTGTAAAGTCCCCAGTGGCCAGATTGAGAAGGGCATACCAGTCTAATTAGGTCAGAACAGCCATGATGGAAAAAGGGGGGCTGGCACCTAAAGGAAACAATGCAGAGGGGGACACCATGCAGTCATCAAATAATAGAAAAAAGGGAACAAGGAAATTAGATATTAAATAGAAATCAAAATGAATAAAAAATCTATAACGGCTATAACCATAATTAATTCTAATTGCACATTTCAGGTCTGTGCATATCAAAAATGGAGAGAAGGGAGTAAGGAAGGAGGAAAAGAAAGGGATGATGGGAGTTAGCAGCAGCAGTAAATTTATTTTATTTTAGAAAAGGACACCAATATAAATTTACAGAAATAGTCTATATGAGTTGAGCTCATTTAAGCCGGGTGGCTTTTCATGTTAGTTTGGAGCTGCTGGTGATCAATATGGAGCCACTATTAAAATGGGAAGTATACAGTGTGCAGAGCGTGTTTGTCCCCCTGCAGGGTCTTTACAGGAGCCCTGGGTGATCAATGCGGTACCATTTCCTGATGAGCATTACTCTGAGTTCTGAGCGTGTGTGACCCTTTTAGGGTCTATGAAGGAGGCGAGCATTGCACCTGCTGAAGGGAACACAAGTCACAAATTGGAATCTGTTTGCAAGGCATGATTTTCACAGTGACGTTTGAGTGGCACCGTTTATAAGATTTTTCTTTGTTGAATATGGACTTTTCATAAGATGTACACATTAAGATTGGTTTAGGTACGTATTTGGCATTTATTCATTGACACTGACAGACACTTTTTATATTCATCAGCAGTTAAAGATATATATTATTTTAGCAGCGCTATCCCACATCTATCACTTATAGTTTTTTTTTTTTTTTTTGTTTATGTGAGAACACATAGGTGATAGCAGCGACCTCACTTTCACACTTTATATATTTGATACCACTCAAGTTGGTTTAACCATACATTCTTACCACTAGGTGGCAGGGCGCAACTTTCGTTTTTGTATTTTCCCCAGTGACATTTGGATGGCCCCTTTTCACCTACTGATTCCTGGTCTCTTTTCACACCAACAAAAGTTAGTAGCACACTTGTTTGGGGCAGTGACGCAAACAATCAGTTCCAGTCTAGAAGTTTAAAGATTGTATGAACCAAATGTTTATGACCAAAAAGATGTCCAGAATTCTCGTTAACTCGCAATCAAAATGTTAAGGAAAGAAAAAAAAAAAAAAAAAAAAAAAAAAAAAAAAAAAAAAAAGGGACCCATGGCTCACTTACATTTTACCAACCTTGAACCCTGATGGGTGTCTCGTGATGGTTAAATCTGAGTTCTGGAATCCCCCTTCTGGTTGCATTTCTTTTCTTTCTCCCAAGCTTCTGTGTTAGAGCCCTCTTTACCACTCTTATTGCCCCTGGTACGGTCTTCTCGGTCTGTATGTACTTGTGCTCATAGTTCTAAGACCATTGTTTTTTGAACACCTTTATATTGTGGACTTCAATCAGGTCGGTACCCATCTGTATACTTAAAGCTAAACTCCATCTTTTTTCTTACACTTTACATACTTCGTTTGGGCCAAGGTGGCCCAAATGACTCCCTGACTCAGCCAGAAAATGTTGCTTTCTATGAATGGCTGAGCACCGATCAGATAAACTAGATTGTGTTTTGGGTATGAGATAGGAAGGTCTCCGCTCCAACCCGGAACACAGTGCGGTATGCTGTATGGAGCCTCTGCTACATACAGTTTATAACGCACATCCAGCGGCCTCACTTGTTCACGAGGGATATATGCCTAAACTTACTATGTAAAGTGTAACAAAAGCTGGAGTTTAGCCTTACCGTTTAAAACTTTCCCCACAAAGGGTAACACCTCTTCAGGTTGAGTGCACTGCTCTTGTGCCGTGATGTTTTTACCTTGAATTTTCAATATCTTCAATAAAGGATTTGGTGGAGCTAGTGGCCATCCTACCTTATTTACCGGGGTCCAAGTTTGTGGCCCCTATGTGGGCAATTCAGTTATCTCTAACTAAAGG
Organism: Glandirana rugosa; assembly: GCA_018402905.1. NCBI lineage: Eukaryota > Metazoa > Chordata > Amphibia > Anura > Ranidae > Glandirana > Glandirana rugosa. The sequence goes on from BLSH010254803.1 coordinate 252,577, forward strand.
ATAATAAAAACTGTGAACAAAAAATCTGTACTCCTTAAACCGTTCAGTGGCCGCCCCACATACATTTACTGCAGGAGGGAGGCCGCTCTGAGCCAGATCCCGTACCCAGTACATGATCTGATACTTCCAGGTCTGTGCGTGCCGCCAGTGTCTCACTTGCACTGTGACTGCACACAGCGAGAGCCAATCAGCGGGTCTGGCGGATGCGCTGTCTGCCATTACCTGCTGAGGGTTCACGAGAAAGGCAGAATGGCGGTCTGCCTATGTAAACAAGGCAGACCGCCGTTCTGTTAGAGGGGAAGTGCTGATCCTGTGTTCCTGCTGAGCAGGAACACAGATCTTTACATTCCCCCCAGTCAAAGCACACCCAGGGAACACATTTAACCCTTTGATCACCCATTAACTCCTTCCCTGCCAGTGTCATTAATACAGCAACAGTGCATATTATTTAGCACTGATCACTGCATTAGTGTCACGGATCCCCAAAAAGTGTCAATTAGGGGTTCAATTTGTCCACCGCAATATCGCAGTCCCTGACCACCGCCATTACTAGTAAAAAAAAAAATTATATATATATATATATATATATATATATATATATATATATATATATATATATATATATATATATATATAAAAATATACCATAGTTTGTAGCCGCTATAACTTTTGCGCACACCAATCAATATACATGTATCAACTTTTTTTTTTTTTTTTACCAAATATATGTAGCAGAATACATATTAGCCTAAATTGATGAAGAAATTAGATTTTTTTTTTAAATTTTTTTAAATTGGGAATGTTTTATAGCAGAAATTAAAAAATACTCTTTTCAAAACTGCATATAGCACAAAAAATAAATACTGCAGAGGTCATCAAATATCACCACAATAAGGCTCTATTTGTAGGGGAAAAAAGGACATCAATTTTATTTGGGTACACGCCTGCGCAATTGTCAGTTAAAGTAACCTAGTGCCGTATCACAAAAAAATGGCCTGGTGATGAAGAGGGGTAAACATTACAAAGCTGAAGTGGTTAAAGAATGCTTTTATTCCTTGCGGTCTCTGCCTTCTTGTACTTTCTGAACCACTGACTAAGGCCAGCCATTCACAGTGCAAATTTCATTCCTGCAAGCACAGGAGGGGGAAGCTGTACCCACCAGGAGAAGCAAGGAATTAATGCAAGCAGCTATAGCAGCCGCCGACGATAATCAGAAGCAAATCAGGCAGGCTAGTTGTACCAAAGTTGATCAACTTGGTACATTCAGCCTCTGCCCATTAACGGTTTAAATCTTGGCCGATTCCTGCTGAACTGGCCGAGATTCGAGCGGTGGAGTGAAAGCAAAACCCCAGATCAGCGCTTTACAAAATGCTGCACACATTTGAACAGCTTAGCAGCCAGGCAACTAGTGTTTTCAAAAGGTAAGGTCAGCAATGACAGCCTCAATATTTTCTTTTAGGATTGCTGTCCAATCCAAACGTTTATATCATGTTTCAAAGAACAAAGGAATTAGGGAGCAGATTGATAAACAGAGCCCAAATCAAAAGTCAAACCACAATTATGTGTCCTACTCCTTTTAATACCACATGTATTTGCAATATATATATAGTTTTGTTCCACAGAAACTAAAACAATTTGGAAAAAAAAAAATAGAAAGTTTTCGTTTCTGACAACCAAAAAAAATTAAACAAACATTCTTATTTTTTGCTCTAACAAGCTACTTTACAGGCTTATTAGTGAATACCTAATTAGCTTTCTCCCCTTCTCCAGTCTTATAACAATAAAGCATTTATTATTTTAACATCCGATATTGATAAACAGTGAATAGTAAGAAGCTCAGTGCAACAAAAACAAAAATCACATAAATACAACAACCCACCCCTGCTAGAGGATAAAATGTGTCTCCTAATACTATCCAGCACAAACCATGTGAAATTCTGCTTAGTAACAGGCTATACAGGTGTGAACGAATGATGTTCACTTCAGGCTACATGCACACAGGTGGTTTGGTCCCCGTGTGGCAAATCTCTGTTTTCGGGTACCCAGGAATCCCATGTGCAGCATTCAGCTATAATGGTAGTAGCTTGTCAAAACCTACATTCGGGGCAAAAGCTATCTGAACACATACATCCCGGAACGTAGTACAGTGCCCGGCCGCTGCAGGATTCCAACTGTTATAAATGTTGTCAGGCTGCAGTTCTGGGTGCCACACCTGCCCCTGAAAACGCTGGGATGTGACACACATGAGCCAAACCATGCATGTGCATGAGGACTGGGTGTTTTCATTTAAAGCCCAACTCTAGCCAAAATGCCCTCTTTTCTTGTTTCATTTTAAACTGGTGTCAGATTTTTAGTGTGTGCTTCTATTGGGGAAGTTAACCCGCACTTTCTGACTCACTTTCAAAAAAAAAAAAAAAAAAGTTTTATCAGGAGATAGGCTTTAATCACTAACACGTGCCATAATTACAAAGTCACAGAGTCTGACTCACCTTGTGCCAATTCTGACAATCAAATTAACATTCATAATTTACATGTATCACTATTAGGAAGAAAAACTTTTATTTTTGTGTCTTGAGTCATAAAAATGAAACCTAGATTTCTTCAGTGCAGGATTTACTCTGCAATACAATTTAGCAACCTGCCCTCTAAAACAAATAGCTCCACAGTAGCAACCCAAGGGAGAAAACAATTTTGTTCTATGCAGTGCAGGGAATGTTTCAATGCTCCTGCTACTGGCTGGGGTGGAATGATAATATACAGGAAGAGGGGGACACTGGCTAATTTGTTATGTTCCATATTTAGATTACCAACTTGAAACATTTTTTATGTTTAATTACCATTTAGCATAGACCTGAAATAAATTAATGTGTAAAATAAATAATGTGTTTTCTAGTATAACCAATTCCACCGTGTTGTTTAGTTACTGTGGCAGTATGTGGTAAAAATCAGTGATCTGAGTATTTGGATGGATATAGACATGACTGAAGAGCTGTGCAGAGAATGAGGGACACATCCAATAAGAATACAATAAAGAAAGAGAAGCAACTGTAGCAAGGTGTGAGGTGTATAAGGTACGGGAAATTCAAGAAAAACTTGTTGGAAAGCAGAAAAAGTGAACACAAGCACACAAGCAGAAGAAGCTCACAAAAAAAAGTGTGGAATAGAGGATAGCAAGAAAGACAGAATTATGCGGTCCATAAAAATGATGTTGCTTAGTATAGTAGCCTTGTAGGATGAATATCTGGAACAGTGTGTGACAGAATAGAGGTGACCATGCAAAGTGCAGGACGTGACAGCGGGGGTTACTGAGCTCTCCATAGCTTAGAACAGGAACAACTTTTACAGCTCATGTCTATGCTGACCCAGGCACCCCTTTCCTACCAACAAGGGAACCCTGTACAAGTGTATACATGAGATAAATGCATACAAAAGGTTCCTGCAAGCTACATAAAGGCAGCCAATTTACTGAGTAGTAATGAGATACATAGCCAGTGTTTATACTTTGTTAAGACCCTCCCATCCCTCCCCACTCCACAATTATGATCCTTCATTCAGTTTTCTTCTTTAATGCTCCAGGTAGCTTGGCTTGAATCCTGTAAGAAAATAGAGAGACATATCTTACAGAGGTGTTACAGTGATGTCAAAACTTTGAAATAAAGGAGTAAAACTGCTCCTAGGTATAAAATGCAGGCATCTAGACAGACCTGCAGTAAGCTGCCAAAAAAAAAAAAAAGCGCACTACCAGGAAGTAGAGCAGAGCTCTGCCTCTTCAGAACAGCCTGGCCTTTGGGTGTAAAGGTAGTAATGAAAACTACTGCATATGTGTATAGTTACCTACGGGTGTCTGCCCTTTATACCTGCTAGCAAGTTTTCCAAATATCAGTGTCACTTTAAACCGCACTAATAACTAGAAAGCAGCCCTGCATTAAAAATGACTATGCTTCTGGTAAGATTCCTGGGGAACCACGAGTACCCCCATATCTCACGAGAAGACACTCTAGCCCAGTGCATGAGCATCTGCTTGAAGGATTTGGGATCCTCAGTATCTTGTAGGAAGAATCAATAAAAACGAGGCACTACAGGCAGAAGAGGAGTTAAAGGCAAGTATATAATAGTACTCGCTGAAAATCCTTTTCTTGGAGTCCTTTGAGTGAAGTTTTTATAGCGATTCTAAAGCTTGGTTCACATTGGTGCAATGCGAGAACCCTGCAAATTCACTGCACCCAACTTGCAGGCAGTTCACATTGCCATATGCAAACTACTGGGAGTGTCAATAGGAAGTTAGTGACACCCCCAAATCAGTTCGCATATTGCAGTGCGAACTGTCAATTCGGACAGGAATCTGTTAACACCCATGCAATCCAATTCTGATGCGGACCAGTGCAAAGCACATGCGATCTTGCACAAATGCACTGGCGTGAACCGGGCCTTAAGGAAATTTGTTTAAAAAGCAAAAAACAAACAAGTTATAGTTACCTGCTCTGTGCAATGGTTTTGCACAGAGCAGCCCCGATCCTCTTCTTTTTGGGTGCCCTGCTGGCGGTTTTGGCTCCTCCCACCTACCCCCAATAGCAAGCCTCTTGCTATATAGGGGCACTCGAGCAGGCTTGCTCCTGAGCGGTGTGCAGTGTGTCCATTCACACAACTGGGGCTCGGCACGGCCCCACCTCCTGCTCTCTCATCATTGGCTCACTGGCTGTGAATGAAAGCGGTAGGAGCCTATGGTTCCCGCTGCTGTGTAAGCCAATGCTGCTCTCATGCAAAACACTGAATCGAAATGAGGGTCAGGTAAGCATAAGGGGGAGCTGCACCCAAAATGTTTTCTTTTTACTTTAATGCACAGAATGCATCAAGGTAAAAAAAAAAAAAAAACTTGAACCTTTAGAACCACTTTAACCTTTGGATTATGCTGCCATAAAAAATATACACTGGCAAAACAAAATAGGTTGTTTACAGCGAGTACAAAAATCCTAATCTCTTTCTGTTCCATTGAGGAACACAGGCAAGTAGGGATGTTCAAAAGCTGTCAAACTGATGGGTGGGCAACACAGCAAACGAATGCTAAAAAGACACAAGAAAAAAAATAGCAGAACTGGGTCTGAAGCTGGCATCAGAGAAGGCCGAAATGTCCACCTAGCTGAACTTTGTGTGTGTGAAAAGAAAACTAGGTGGCAGCCTTGCAAATCTGGGAAACCATTGCTTGATGGCAGAAAACCCAAACAAGCAGTCGAACTTAGTAGCGTGTGTCTTGACAAGAAGTGTGGAACCAGATTCTTGAAACCATGAGCTTAGAAAATGGTGGAACAAAAAAAAAAAGCGCAACCTTATGGGGTCTATTTGTAATTACAAAAAAAAAAGAATCAGTCTTCCCGTAAGGAGTGGCTGAGAGACTCTCACAGCCCAAACCACATCCAGACTATGGAGAGAAATTTTCTTTTGGTGAACTGGAGCTAGGCAGAGGGATGGAGGAAGGATGTCTTGGATGAGGTGAAAGGCAGAAACGAACTACCCAAGAAAGAAGTCCTGAACCTCAACACCACCTGGTCACTATGCAAAAAAAAACAAAGTTTTCCTTGCATGTTAAGGCCACCACTTCCTAGCAGAGGTGGGGACTACAAGGAAAAAAACTTTCTTGGGGGCAAGAGTAGAGGGAGGAATGTCTCCAATGGGTTCAAACCACAAATTTCTTAGGAGCAGAGAAACAAAATTCAGATCCCACTGAATCACAGAGCGCTACATAGGAAACCTCCTGAATGAAAGTCTTAATTAAAGAGCGAGAGGCAGACGATCTCTGAATCAGAACAGAAAGGGCAGAAAGCTAACCCTTGATAGTGATGACAGCCAAATGCTAGTTCAGACCCAGTTGCATGAAGGAGAGAGTTTTCTCTCCATGAAGAAACACCTGGTGTGAAACCCCAGGACCTACACTAAGTTAAGTATGCCTTCCATGTACAATGACATTTCTTGCAAAAAGCAAAATGTGTTAGATTTTGGCATCATGGGAATCCCACACTCTGAGACGGCTCTGTCCTTAACCGGTTCCGTACCGGCTCGTGTACATTTACTGCTGCAGTATGGCTTTATTCAGCAAATCACCGTCTATTAACGGCAGCTCGCAGTGTGCGCAGCTAGCGGGCGGGAGCATGCCGCAGCTGGAACGCTCTCGTGCTTGCCACACTCTGCAGGAGTATGCCCGTGGCTCGGGTGGACCCGATGTCTGTCGGCGAGCCGCGATGACCTGGCAGAGAAACAACGGGGAACCGCCGATGTAAACATAGCGGTTCCCTGCTCTGTCACTGGGCATTTAAAAGATCTACTGATCCCGGTCACTGGGATCAGTCAGATCTCTTACGCTCATGGTAGCCCAACCCCCTCACAGTTAGAACACGCCCAGGGAACACAGTTAACTCCTTCACGGCTCCCTGCAGGTTAACCCTTTCACTGCCAATGACATTTATACAGTAATCAGTGGATATTTCTGATCTCTGTATAAATACCATTGGTCCCAAAAAAAGTGTCAAAAATGTCAGACATGTCCGCCCCAATATCAAAGTCCCGATAAAAAAAAAAAAAAAAAAAAAAAAAAAAGGCAGAAATGAATTCTCATGGTTTGTAAACACAGCAAACCAATCCATAAACACAGATTGCAATTTTTTATGAGGAAGATAATAAAATCGGCCAAAACCGATATATATATATATATGTGTATGTATGATTTGCATTTTAGAACAAAGAAATATTTTTATTTTTTCCCCAAAATGGTCGCTCTTTTTTTGTTTATAGCGGTGATCAGAAATTACGTAGAGGCGATCAAATACCACCAAAAGAAAGCTCTATTTGGGGAGGAAAAAAGGACACAAATTTTGTTTGGGTACAACGTTGCAAGACCGCGCAATTGTCAGTTAAAGCGACGCAGTGCCGAATCGCAAAAAGTGCTCTGGTCTTAAAAAAAAAAAGGAAATCCTTTCGGGGCTGAAGTGGTTAAAAAGTCAGGCTTTAACAGTAATGCAATTATAGCCAGTGACAGTGAATGGCAAATTAATTCTTGGGATAAAAGATCTTGACAGTCCGGAAGAGCCCACAAAGCATCTGCCAGGAGTCTTACTAAATTGTTGTACCACCATCTGCCTGGACCAGTCCTGAGCAATGATAATTACCAGAATGCACTCCATCTCAAGCCTGTGAAGCAGACGAGGAAGGTGCTTCAGGGGAGAAAGGGCACAGTTAAGGCTGTACTGATCCCACAGAGCCACTTGAACATTCACTGCATCTGCTAGAAGATCCGGAGGCAAACCTTTTGACTAGGAGGTCCACATTCAGCACTCCAATCCCCCCCCCCCCCCCCATCGTTGAATCAGGTCTAAGAACTGATCTCTGTGTGAAAAGACTACCCTTCCAAGTCTATGCCTGCAATATACATGGCTGACAAGGATGGCATAAGAAGTTATGCCCAGGACAGGATCTGCTGTAGCTCTCGCTGAAGGAGACTTCTGCTTCCTCCCTGATGATTCACGTACGTCACTACCATGGCATTATATGAATTTGGATTGAATGACCCTCCAGTAATATAGTCCAATGCTGCAGTGTCAGTCAAATTACCTGAAGTTTTAGGATGTTGATCTGGAGATGAGACATTCAAACCCAAATACCCAAATCAAGAGGACTCCTCCCCAGACCCATAGGTTGGTGTCCATAGAAAGGATTCTCAAAAAGATGGGAAGGAAGGACCTCCCTGACTCTAGAGTTGGATTCTTGAGCCACCAGACCAGAAACAATCTAGTCCTCGGTCTGTCCAGAGACCGGATCGACTTGTCCTTTGAGAGTTGTGTTGTAGAGATCTGAAGTACAAATAAGCAAATGGAACTGATTCAAAAGCGGCTACCACATGCAGCAAGTCAAACGGCTAACAGCCAGGAGTTCAAATCTGAGACCAGACTGTCTAAAGAGGTGTCTAGACATGGAGTTCAAAGGAGGGGAGAAACAACTGGGATGTGTTTTTTACAGAGAGAAAAGATGACAAATGCAGTTTGGCCCTTTGAGTTTCTCACACTGAGAAAAGGTGGGTGACGGTCACCTGCAGCATACCTGATTAGGTTTTCAAGATCTGGTCCCTCAAGGCATATGGATCAAATGCGGTTTTACACAAGGGCCCGCCTATGCATATGCACGGTCATCAGTCACGTGTGAGAATTGAGACCAGAGGCTTCCAGTAAACCATCACAGCTGACATTTACTGCTACATCCATTTGCTCTACATGTTCTACGAGTGGGAGATTGACCACAGCAGTATTTAGATCTCTTATGGGATTTTGACCAGTAGGCATGGTTTGACAAAGAGGTCACAGCCAGAATCAGATGAAGGGCAGGACCAACTAGTGAGCTCAGATCTCTGGACAGGACTTCTAACTACTTATGTGGATCTTTAAGGACAGGTACCTCCTCTACTGGAACAGTAAGCACCTTATTAGGTGGGACACTGCTGGATCCACAGTAGGAACTGACAAATTCTGTATAAAATCTTCACCAAATGTATGCAAGGCTAATAATCGCTTAGGGAAAGCAAACAGTTTATCAGGGTGCCTCCAATCTCCACTGAGAATAGTTGGAAAAGTGGGTGCAAAAGGAAAAAAGTCTAAGGAGATTTAATAAAAAGGTGAAAAATAGTCTTTCTGAAGAACTGAAGACAACTGCGTTTCTTCAGGGGTAAGAAAATTGGTCAAGGACTGGAACTCAAAATCTGAGTCTCTGCAGCAGATGGCTCAGAAGTAGCTAAGGCTGTTGCCATATCAGATGTAGAATCTGCAGGAAGCAGCACAGGAGCACACTTGTAGGTCAAAGTCTTGAAGCGTGATCGTGGTAAAAACCCCAACAGAGATGGTCCTGTTAAATCCAACAGAGTCAAAGAAGATTCACAGGACATAAAGGCTCAAAAAGATCAGAATAAGATTCCAGGATGCAGATACCAACACCGCCAGACATGGGCGATAGGCATGCTGCAAGTAGCCCTGAAGCCTGTAGTAGAATGTGAGCTGGGGGCACCCAGTAAACGTCGGACTGTCCTCTCAGAGCTTTTGCCAGTGTCCTATCACCTGAAGGTAGCGTCATACAACCCATAGTCTCGACTTGATGTCCTGTACGATTAAGATATTCTATTTTTCTTTCCATTTTTACCCTTGTAATAATGAATGGTGATGGGGCGGGGGCCCTAAACTAATGAATCGACTTTACTTTTTAATAAATATATATATATATATATATATATATATATATATATATATATATATATTCTCCTTTGACATCTTGAAAACAATCTCAACACCACCCCACAAAATATTATACTTGCACAGAACTGTGAGGCAACCTTGTTGTTGTTGTTGCCAATTCTTAGACTCCAGCAAGCATGGAGAACAGAAGTAATGCAGTTTCATTTGATTGACTCTCCAATCCACACCAGCGGCAGTTTGCTGGCAGACATTACCTAATGCTACATTGAATTAAAGCAACTTTATACAAACAAAACATGAAAACTGCTGTGACCAGACCTGCAGGTATATCACCCTGTAGTAGTAAAGAATATTTACAGAATTCCCGGTTTTCATATTTATATTGTGCAAATCAAGAAATATTATGTTTCATATATTCAAATTTTGTGCCAATGGAATATTGTTTACATTATTCCATTATAGAACAAAAGATTTTGTCTTTAGTCATTAAAATGTTATGGAGCATGCCTTGAAAAACCATTCATTATCTTATTTGTATAAGGCACTCCAATACAATCATGTAAAACCAGTGACATCCTGAAACAATAGTCAGCTAATGAATGGATCATGTACATGAAATTAAAGCAAAGTTAACAGGTCACTAGGCTGACAAGTACTAGGCTGACAAGTACTGATGGGAATTTCAAGACTTACAGAAACACTAGCTAATGTTTGCAAGCTGGGGTTCAATTTACACAACTACTTGAAGAAATCTAGTTTACCAACACAATCCCTACACCCTTTTAGGTACAGTGATACTAGAAGACAATGTGCAATCTTAATTTCCACACTAGTAACAAAAATATAGGTATTCAACACATTGTGTAAAATTACATTTTGCCAACGACTGCAACCATTTTCTTCTCAGCAACTGCAGAGATTTTTTTTTTTTTTTTTTTTTGCTGTACCCGTTTTTTAAACATATACATTTCCTGTTTTTTTAATGACTTACTATTAAGGTTCATGATAAACTATCTGAACCACAGGCCTAATAGGCCTGAACACAACCCATTAAGGAACTGTGATGGTTTTCACAACAGGAACACAAAGCACACTTCAGATGAGATCTATTGAATAAAAAGCCCCACTTTTCTGCTACCTTCCACTTCATATGTGCAGTACTCACTTCTCTGTAATGGATTTCACTTGATTGTGCACCAAAGAAACATAGCGGTCGATTTGTACCTAAGGCACAATAAACACATTTGTTAGGAAAAAAATTAAATCAGTGACAGAAAAGCTATTGATACATGCAATCTCTCATAAAAAAAAACCCAGGGACACACAAAGGCAGATAAAGGAACTATAAAAAAAAAAAAAGGGGGAAGAAGGAGGGGCGGAAACAACCCAAGTAGGAAAATAAGAAACTGTTGACAATGTACATGGCAAATGCTTTAAATTATTTTTACAGTATTCAGCTTAATGGTGCCTTGTAACGCTAGGGCAGGGCACCACCCTTGGTGCATGTACTGCATCCCATTGGAAACTAAATATCATGGGGAAAAAAAGCCTATACATCAGAGACACATGTAGGTTCCCCAGATGTGCAATCAGATCACATAAGACAATGCATGTAACTAAGGCGTCCTTATTTTACCCCCTTTTACTGCCAGAGCAGATTTTGCACACATTAAAACCCCCAAGCATTTGATATTTTTTTGAAAGCAGGGACACTGGAAAATAAAACTGGTACATGCAATTCTTTATGTCATATTGTATTATTGCAACTCTTCATCAAAACAATATTTAAAAAAAAAACAAAAAAACATGGTAAAGTTAACTGTAGTGAACAAACTTACAACCTTTTACACATTTTTTTTTATTGCCCAGCTCTGCCAGGGAATAACAGCTCTGAACCCTGAAGTGAAGAAATGGTTACTGCATCCAGGTCTGTTCCATGTTGGCTGATCTCCCTCTGCTCCACCCACCATGCCCATCCTGGTCCCGCAGGAGGTATAGCAGAGCCCGGAATAAAGGACATTTTCAGGAGTGTGTGTAAGTGACTGGGCGGTCGCCTGAATCACTTAACATAAAGTCAACAGTTTGCTTGACAGATGTAAACACACTCCTGGCTGCTATAGCAGCTTGGAGTGTGTGTAGAAGCCTGTGCAGGCTGCCATTATGATTCTTACATTGATAGCAGCAAAAGGATTAGCGTTAAAACAGAAATTTACTGGCTCCTCTTTGTTGTCTAGAAAGTTTTTGCATGGTTGAAAGGAGATAAGAGCGCCACCAAATAGCACACAATTGCACATAGACAAAAAGAAGACTTTACGAATAGGCTTTAGCATTTGCGGCGCCGCACCGATTCCCAAAAGTATTTTCTGTAGTTTCAGTCCCGACTTCGGGTGCAATTTCCATAGACATCTGTGCAGAAACCCGCACAGATGTTATCTGAAATCGCCTGCGAAGTCGGGACTGACATGTGAGAATGAAATTGTGCAAGTACAGCTGAACTCGCACAATTTCATTTCCACGGTCAGTGTGAACCCAGGCTTAAAGTGACACACGTTAGGAGGAGCTTGGGTAGTCTACTCATCACCAGGTGGAGCACACTACACAGTGGCCACAAGATCCACAGTGCAGCTTTCGTCTTTTTGTCCAAGTGCTATTGTGAGGTAGAGACAAGCATTGCGTGAGCCGGCACATGAAGCAGAGTTATGCTGAGAGGTATATCCACTTAGGGACCAGGCCTATTCTGACACAAGTTTTTTTTTTTTTTTGCTAGAAAATTACCTACTTAGCCAAACATTATACATTATATATATATATATATATATATATATATATATATATATATATATTTTAGCAGTAGCCCTGAAGAATAAAATGGCGGTCATGCTAACTTTTTTTATGTCACACAGTATTTGTGCAAAGGTTTTTCAAATGCAACCTATTGGAAAAAAAAGGGATTTTATTAAAACTTACAATAAAATCCTTTTCTCTGAGTTCACTGACAGACGCAGCCCTTCATTGACAAGTGGGGTTATATGCACATCCTACCAGGAGTTGACTAGGAAAATAGAAAGAAAGCAAGCTGACCCCTCCCAGGGGACCATTCTCTCTCTCCCATATAACCCCCCTGCTCTGCATAGCATATCAGTTTTATTATGCCTAGTGCAAGGAGTTAGACCTGGCTCCCTTAGGGGACATGCGGTTCACCTTTTTTGCTACCGCTTTTTTATTTTTCTCAAGCTATCTGATTGAGACTGCTATCAAGAAGCCGGCTGGGGCATAGAGGATGTCTAGCATCCTGAACTTTCCCCAGCGCGGCCGACCGATGCGAGTTAGCCTTGGCAGGGCCCGCCGCATCGTGCCCGTTCTGTGCGGGTGGCCAGGGGGTGACCCCCACATGCGCCCAGTGACCGGACCTTGTTCCCGTCCAGGGGCCTGTGGCCTGCAGCATCCCTCTCCGGCAGTGGGAGGAAGGTCTGCAACCGGGTGGCTACCCGCTACGCCCTTCGGACTGGTGAGTGACCTTCTATCTCCCCCCTAGGGGCGCGGAGGGGGGGGGGGGGGGGGGG
>BLSH010254803.1:270667-282998 GCA_018402905.1 Glandirana rugosa
GGAGGGGAGGGAAGAGTGCTAGAGTACAACACAGTGCCTCGACCTAATTTAGTGACCCGTCGAGACATTGTTACAGGGCGGAGGATCCGTCGGAGACCTGTAACAATGTCTCGACGGGCCGCTAAATTACGTCGAGTACTGTGTCGCACTCTACGATCGTCCGTGTCTGAAAGTCCCGACTAGGACTTGTGGTCGTGACACACATAGCAGAGGACAGAGCAGCCATCGGAGGGGGAGGAGAGGAGCAAGTGGATGGGTTTTCTGGTGACCGGCATCTAATTTCAGCACGGCATGTTTTATCAGATTCTTCCCCTGCCCCCTCCCTCCCAGCCTCTGGTGTTCAGGATCAGCCCTGAAAGTCTGTGCCTGCTAGCATCTCACGCTGTGTCATGAGCTGCATTAAATCGCCGGGCAGCTCTGTAACAATGTCCAGAGGCTGCCTAGGAGGCGGGACATTGTTACAGAGCTGCCCAGTGATTTAATCCAGCTCCGTGACACAACATGAGATCGTGAGAAGGGAGGGGAGGACTCAGGATGATACAAGTGTGGCACCCAGCGGGGTGGGACGACCCTGTTTGACCCCGCCCCTTTTTCGGATTCATTATCGGCAATTTTTTTCTTTCGGCAATTTGCCGAAAATGCCATTTTCGGCCGCCGAAATTTCGGTGCATTCCTACCGCATACCATGCTCACCTGGGCCACTAGGATCACTGGCCTCCATTCCTCCCTGAGCAATCATGGTAGAAGCTGTATAGAAGGAAACACATATTAGGGAATATTGATCCCATGGAACTACCAAAGCGTCCGTCCCGACTGCCAATGGATCCCAGGTTCTGGACACAAACTTGTCCAGTATACTGTTGAACCTGGATGCCATCAGGTCTATGTCGGGGGTGCCCCAAAGTTGACAGATCTGATGAAAGCTCTCGGGGCAAAGGGACCATTCCCCCAGCATCAATTGTTGACGGCTCAGAAAGTCTGCCTGCCAATTGTCCACCCCTGGAAATAAACACTGCCGACAGGCATGGCACATTTCTCTCTGCCCACCTTAGGATGAGATCCACCTCCCTTTGGGCCTCTAATCCTGACCGGAAATTCTTGTAATCTGGTTGACCAGAACACCAGAGCCAATCGTACCGCCCAAATCACCAAGATATCGATGGGCAATATCCCCTGTACTGATGCTTCTTCCAGGACTGCTCCCCAACCCAGCAGGCTGGCATCTGTGGATATCACCTTCCAGGATAGGGGCAGAAAGGATTTTCCCTTCCCCAAATTGTTGGGCTTTACCCACCAGGAGAGACTTAGTCTTACTGATAGAGACAAGGTCATGGGACAATCCAATGCCTGGCAATTTTTGTTCCAAGCCCTTAGAATATTGTTCTGGAGGGGCCGGGTGTGAAATTGAGCATAACAGACAACGTTGAATGACGCCACCATCTTGCCTAGTAGACGCATTCACTGCTTTACAGAGGGTTGCCTTGCAGTTCTTACAAGATTTATCATTTGTTTTACCTTGGCTTTTGCTTCTGGCAAAACCACCTTTGCCTGTTCTGTATTCAGAATCAGACCTAGATATTCCAGCACCTGAACAGGCCTCAGGGATGATTTTTCCATGTTCAGGACCCACCCAAGGTCTTTTAAGGACTGCACTGTCTGGGCCATGTTCCGTTCTAATTCTTGCCTTGACCGACCTTTGAGAAGTAGATTGTCCATATATCCTACGACTAATATCCCCCTTGCTCTTAGGGACGCCAATACTGGTGCTAAAATCTTTGTAAACACCGGGGGGGCTGTGGCCAAGAATTGAAAATGATGCCCTTCTACAGCAAAAATCTTTGGTGAGGCTCGAAAATTGGTACGTGCAGATATGCGTCCTTGATATTTATGGATGCCATATATTCCCCTCTTCTTAGGGAAGGGACTATCAAACAAATTGATTCCATAAAAAATAAATAGATTGTAAAAAACGCCATAAATGAATTCTCATGGTTTGTAAACGTGGCAACTTTTGCACAAACCAAACAAACGCCGATAGCGATTTTTTTTTTTTACCACAAATATGAGGAAGAATATATAATCGGCCAAAACTGATGAATACATTTTTTTTGGATATGTATCATAGCAACAAGTAAAAAAATTTTTTTTTTCAAAATTGTCGCTCTTGTTTTGTTAATAGCAGTGATCAGAAGCGACACAGATGGGATCAAATGCCACCAAACGAAAGCTATATTTGTGGGAAAAAAAAGGGAGTCAAATTTGTTTGGGTACAAAGTCGCACGACTGCGCAATTGTCAGTTAAAAGGACGCAGTGCCGAACAGCAAAAAGTGCTCTGGTCCTACAGTGGGTAATCCTTATGGTCCTTAAGTGGCTGTAAACCCTTTTACACTTTAACCTACTGGTAAGCCTATAAGGATTAACTGAAGGTATCATGCATATCTCCTAAACTTGCTTAGTTTAGGAGATCTGTACTGTAAACGCATGTGCCAACGTCATCGGCACACGCTCACTGAAGAAACGGCCCGAGGGGGGCGTTCCTTCAGTAATCGTGCCGTGACCGGCGGCTTTCGCGCGCATGCACAGGAGTGAAGTCATTGCGGCTCCGGCCAATCACAGCGTCGTAGCCCGCGACCCCGGAAATAACTCCAGGAGACATGTCGCCGGTCACAGCGGTGTGCGGGGACCGCTGCAGCATCTTCGTCTTAGGTGAGTATTTTCAGGAGATGCGATGCATACTAGCTCATTATGCCTTTGTCTGGCAGGTTTTTTTTTTTTTTTTTTGAGTTTACAACCATTTTAAAAAACTGTGCTACAAATGCCTGATGTCGGAATAACAGAGAAACATCCACTGATCTGGTGTAATGAGCAGGTAACAGTATTGGAAGTGCCATAACTTTTACAGTATAGGCTCTTGCAATAAGTCTTATCCACTATCTGCAAAAGTGGCCTTGAAGGCAGGGTGTCCTTTTCGAGAGCCTATTGTCAGAATAAAAAGTATTTCATATATATATATATATATATATATATATATATACATATATACATATATACATATATATATATATATATATACATACATATATACATACATACATATATACACACACACACACACACACATACATATATGCATACACACACACATTCCTGGAAAGGAAGTGGTCATACCAGGATCGTGGCAGCAGCTGCAGAACCAGCAATTGGCTTCTATGTAAAAGTGATCTGAGCAGCTCTGCAGCTGCCCAATCACACCGTTCCCAGGTTCTCCCATTCTATCGGGGAGCCCAGAACTGCTGTAAGCAGTCAGGTCGGCTTCCCACAGAGGAAAGGGAGGCTACGGGTGGAATTTGGTGACACCCGGTAATCCACCGGAGAATAAGCTCTGAATGGTGGAAGGAGGAATTTTAAAGTTTGAATACTAAATAAAGTGAACAGCATTAAATAGAAATTCCTAATTTCCTGATAGCGTCTTCTGAATAGTATTCATTTCTATGAATAAAATAAATATTTGTGTTTTATACAAAATATCGCATGTGATAAGTAAAGTGCCAATTCACTACTGGTAAATACTGCAAATGCGGTAACTGTGGCAAAAATGTGATATTTTATTAAAAGTCAATTTACAAAATAATAAATAAAAATACAGTGTGTGCACACAGATGCATTAATTATTGTGTGGTCTAGCCACTCTCTAATGCTTGTGTTTAAGAATTGAAACATTTAGCAGTGGCCCCAACCTGGGTCGGTGGATCATGGTTCGTTAATAGTCTGTACTTTATGACACACCTTTTTCTGTGTTTTCATGCAATGTCTGCATTGTCCCCAATGTTCATATTTCCCGTGTGGAAATTTTATATCTGTTCTTTCGATATATTTTAGCAAAAAAAAAAAAATTGTACCAGAAACATTTAGCAACAGTATTCCGACCACTGCTAAATATGACAACTCCAGCTAAGAGATGATAGTGGTCAATGAGCAGGCACCTGCCAGCATCCCGACAACCAGTGATTCTCCCTGCATGGCTCAACTGTCAGCCGGGGATTTCCAAATTCCTTCAAATTTCATATCAGACCCTTATCTGACCAGGAAAGGCCTGAAACAAATCAGGCCATATGCCCTAAACACCTTGTCCCCATGTTGACGAGGACAAGGGTTTTTCACCACAACCCTGGCACAGTGGATGTGGGTGTCTGCAGGCGGGGGGGCTTAAAGGGGGCCCCCCCAGATACCAGACCCCTTTATGTGAATAAGGGGTAGCATGCTGTATAAGGGTCTGGTATTGATTGTGGGGGAACCCCCAAAACATTTTTTTTATACAGTTCTTGACCCTTTGTTTACATTCGCCTGTTAGCCAGGAATCCCTGACTGACAACTGAATGAGCAGGGCAGGGAGAAGTCACTGGTTTTAGGATGTCAGCGGGTGCCAGTTTCCTGACAAAAATTCATGCATTTATCTCTTAATTGATCCCCATGTTCAATACTTGCTATAGGGCTACAATAAGGGTCCGACAACACTACATTACCACGTCATTGGTCCCTGTATGGGTGCAGGCTTTGCCCATCATAGTGGGCATACCTTTTCAGGTAGGTCTTAAGAGTCTGGGAACCATAGGAATGGGCCATGGCCCTGTATGGCACCTGAGGTTGACCATAAGTGCCGTGGTGAGCACTCAAGCAAGAAGCAGTGTCTGAAGCAACATTAAAAAGGAGGTCCCCACAGTGTGCGGTCCAGGTACAGTTCCCAAGGCTTTACTGAGGTTGCACAAATCTGGCTGCACAACTTCTGTTGTAGTAGTAGGCAGTGAAGATGATTAAACAATTCACAGTAAATAAGTAATTAGGCGCAGAAATGTTTCTATAAGAGAGAAGAGGTCCATCATCTACACCAGCAAGAAAACATGGGTCTCAAGTAGTGGGGTAGAGTTTTAGAGATATGCCCAAGTAGAGCATGTCCAAAAACTTTGCTAGTTTCCCATCACCTGAAGGTAGCAGCCTATAACCCAGAGTCTATGAATATCTAGCCTGTGCTATACAATTAAGATATTTATACAGGTCTTATTCTAAGTGTAAAGCAATGAAGACTTTCCTTACCTTGAGTGAGTCTACTAGGTCCTCCACAAGAAATAGGCGTACAATGTACTTCAAAGCACTGTTGATGTGGACAAGGAATGAACTCACTTTCTTCTGAAAGCTGTCAGAGGAAAGGGTGATGTCTTGATCCAGAAGAGCCCTGTAAAACAAATATATACAGTTTATTCATCAACAGAAACATTCGTGTAGCAGGTATTTTAGATCCATTTGATAAGGTACTGCACCAAAGCTCTCAGAGTGGAAAATACTTTGCTCTAAACTACATCAGTGTCTTTTAGAGGGTGACAATTTTAGGAGTGTGAATATTTTGTTTTAAGGAGTGGTGTCAGAATGCATTATCATTGTTTTTATAGCAGTGTAGGGACTGTGGCAAGGGTTTATTTAATGTCGCACATCTAAATTTATAGTAATTATCATGCTGCTTTGTGGTTATTTAATAGGGCTAAACACACAGATCCCTAATCATTCACCTTCTGGAATGTATACAAAAATGGTGCAAACTCTCTGAATGCTATCTTCCTACTCGATAATTGTATTAAACCTGAACACCAAGCAGAACAACTGATGCATTTATGTGTTTATTAAAACTATTACCCATAATTTGTTAAATGAAGTACAAGTGAATCTGACTTTGTGCCAGCCTCCTGTAATGACCTTTACAGCAGTATTCAAACTAGTAGGGACAGCACCAGGAGCAAATCATGTGTGCATACACAAGTGCTCCTTCTGCTCTACTATAGTGTCACAGGCTGGGGGCAGGGAGAGGACTATGCTTTTCAACTTCACTTTTTCCCCTTTCTACCCTCCAACATTCTCATACTTTTCTTCTTTGCAGTAACACCCTCTCTCCTCAAACTCTCACTTCTTAACCCCCCTTTGCCGCCACACAGTCTATACATATCCCCCTCACTCTTGCCCTCCCAATACTACTGCACCCATCACCTCCGACTCATTCTGAGCCAACACAATACCACCACCTCCACTTCACTGCAGCGCCAGCCCTCGCTTAGGTCACACTCCCACCTTACTGCCCTCACCCTCCTACTACTCCTTATGTCTGGGGATATTGCCCTCAACCCTGGCCCTCCTCTAGCCAACTCCTACCCCCAGAAGCGGCAGTCTAGCTTCTATGATAATAGCCATAACTCCCGCTGTTTTACCTCAATTCCCCTGATTCCAAGAGTCAGCGCCCCCCCCCCCCCCCTTATGTGTGCCCTCTGGAATTCCCGCTCTGTCTCCAACAAACTTGCCTCCATCAATGACCTTTTCCTTTCCAACTTCCTCAATTTCCTTGCTATTACCGAAACCTGGCTCCAGGAATCCGACACCTGCCTCTCCAGCGGCCCTCTGCCATGGTAGCCTCCTCTGGACTCACTCACCCAGGAAAAGGAGGAGGCGGTGTTGGACTTCTCCTCTCCCCAAAAAGCACCTTCCAGGTTCTTCCTACACCTCCCTCTCTTTCCCTCTGTTCTTTTGAAGTGCACTGCATTCGCCTATTTTCTCCTGTTTGAGGGTTGCAGTCATTTACCGACCCCCTGGCCCGGTGTCACGCTTCCTTGACGACTTCTCTGCATAGCTACCCTACTTCCTCTCCTCTGAAGTACCTGCCATCATCCTTGGAGACTTTAACATTCCAGTCAATGCTAAAACCTCAGCCACTTCCCATCTACTCAATTTAACCTCCTCCTTCAACCTAACACAATGGACACAAACCACCACTCACTCCAATGGCAGCACTCTTGACCTTGTATTCTCACACCTCTGCACTCCCTGCAACTTTTTTAGCACCCCTTTTCCTCTCTCCGATCACAACCTCATCAGTTTCACACTCTCCCTGTTTGCTACCTCCCATGACACCAACCCGCAAATAGTGACCCACAGGAACCTTTGCCAACACAATCCTCCCCTTTTTCATTCTGCTACTGACTGCCTTTATGATGAAATCAGTCCCCTCTCCTGCCCAGACAAAGCCACTTCTGTTTACAACCACATATTGTCATCCTCCCTGGACACACTTGCCTCTGTCTCCACATGCAGAACCAGGCCTCATCTGCTACAACCCTGGCAAACAGAAGACACCAGAAGTCTCAAGAAACGTAGCCGCGCTCTTGAGCGAGTGTGGTGTAAAACGAAAACCCTACAAGACTTCACCCTCTACAAATCTGCCCTCCTCAAATACAAGTCCTGCCTCCATTCCTCTAAACAAATCTACTACACCACTCTCATCAAATCCCTCTCATCTAAGCCTCGTCAACTCTTCTCTACCCTTAATTCCTTACTCCGCCCCCCACTGCCTCCACCCACCAACTTGCTCACTTCCCAGGAGATTGCCAATCACTTCAAAAACAAAATTGACACAATTCGTGACGAGATATCCTGTGTCCAGCTTCCCCCACCAACCAACACACTAAGTCCAATAACCCAGTCAACACTTTCCTCCTTCAAACCTGTTAGCTCTGAGGAAGTTCTCCAACTCCTTTCCACAGCCAGCCCCACCACCTGCCCCCTGGATCATGTCCCCTCGCAACTTCTATGACCACCCTCCTGCTCTCCTAAACTCTATAACCCACATCTTCAACCTCTCCCTCTCTTCCGGCACCTTTCCCTCTCCACTCAAACATGCGCTGGTTACCCCCATACTTAAAAAAACCTCACTGGACCCCACCATTTCCCTGCTCCCATTTGCCTCCAAGCTTCTTGAACGCCTCTCGTCTACAACCGTTTGAGCTGCTACCTCACTGACAACAGCCTTCTTGATCCCCTACAATCTGGCTTCCGCCCACAACACGAAACTGCCCTACTCAAACTCACCAACGACCTACATACTGCTAAAAACAATGGCCAGTACTCCATACTCTTAGACCTCACTGCTGCCTTTGACACAGTTGACCACCCACTCCTCCTCAATAAACTCCACTCTCTTGGCCTACGTGACTCCTGGTTCTCCTATCTATCTCAGCGCACCTTCAATGTCACATACAACAACATCTCCTCCGCTCCTCTGTCTCTTTCTGTTGGGGTGCACCAAGGCTCTGTCCTTGGGCCCCTCCTATTCTCCCTCTATACCTCTTCCCTGGGCCAGTTGATAACATCCCATGGCTTGAACTACCACCTCTATGCTGATGACAACCAGATCTCTCTCTCTCTCGACTCAACTCTGCACCTCAATCTCCTCATGCATCACAAACTTACTGAATGACATATCGGTATGGATGTCACGCCTCTTCCTCAAACTCAATCTTTCTAAAACTGAGCTTGTAATATTTCCTCCTCCTCGGACCCCTCCTCATGACTTTACCATTAAGATCAATGGCAAAACCATTGGTCCTTCCCCACATACCAGGGTGCTGGGCGTAATCCTAGACTCCGACCTTTCTTTCAGCCCCCATATCCAATCACTGGCTAAATCTTGCCGCCTCAACCTCCGCAACATCTCAAAAATTCGCCCCTTCCGACTAATGACGCCACAAAACAACTTATTCACTCCTTGGTTATTTCCTGCCTTGATTACTGCAACTCCCTCCTCACCGGCCTACCGTTACACAGGCTATCCCCCCCTCAGTCTATCATGAATGCTGCTGCCAGATTTGTACACCTTACTAACCGATCCACGTCTGCTGCCCCGCTCTGCCAATCCCTTCACTGGCCTCCCCTACCCCACCGTATAAAATTCAAAATACTAACCACAACATACAAGGCCATCCACCACACTGCCCCCAGCTACATCGCCAATCTCATCCGCAGATATCACCCCAATTGTCCTCTACGCTCCTCCCAAGACCTCCTTCCCTCTAGCTCCCTTGTTACCTCCTCCCATGCTCGCCTACAGGACTTCTCCAGAGCCTCTCCCATCCTCTGGAACTCCCTGCCCCAGAATGTCCAGTCAGCCCCCACCCTGTCCGCCTTTAGGCGATCCTTGAAAACTCACTTATTCAGGGAAGCCTACCCCACCTCCACCTAAGACCCGTGCTTGAGCCATCCCCTGCAGCCATTACCCTTTGTACCAACTCCCCTCCCTTTAGATTGTAAGCTCTACGAGCAGGGCCCTCCTATTCCTTCTGTATTGAACTGTATTGTAATTGTACTGTGTCCCTTCTTTATTGTAAAGCGCTGCGCAAACTGTTGGCGCTATATAAATCCTGTATAATAATAAATAATAATTCTGTATTACATATTTTTGCAGAAAAGGAAAGCCTGGACACAATTTGACAGCGCTGTCTGGCAGGGTTGTGTAATTCTCAGAACTGCATGAACAGAAATAAAAATCCTTTCACATGCAATATGCTGTAGCGGTGTTTCAACTTTGTATTTATTTAGTCGTTTGTCTGGAGTTTAGCTCATAAGAGATGGGTAATTCCTACTGTGCCAAGCAATTATATCATTTCAATTGTGATAATCATAGCGTTTTGTTTGATGTAGTATAATGGGAAGCGATT
Source organism: Glandirana rugosa (assembly GCA_018402905.1). Classification (NCBI taxonomy): domain Eukaryota; kingdom Metazoa; phylum Chordata; class Amphibia; order Anura; family Ranidae; genus Glandirana; species Glandirana rugosa. Next base: position 280,196 of record BLSH010254803.1, read on the forward strand.
ACCCTTTGCTAGTAAGCCTTGCTTATGAAGGTGTAAACAATTCCATCTGACTATTGATTTGGGGGGCCATCAGTGCATGCAGTGTTTCAGAGATGTAGCTTCTGAACAGGCCAATGCTAGAAATTCATTTTATAACCAATACCATCATGTTTTGTTGTAAAGATTACTGGAAGTAAAATTAAGTTATTCTTTAAATTGGGACTTAACGGACAATTATTAGCAACAAAGCTGATAATTTACACCAAACCACAATCAGTAGGATTGCTGGTTTGCTTAAAACCCCCTTCTAACCTGTGCCTATGAGGAAGCTTAAACAGTGGTCACACTTTAAATGACAATTGCGTGGTCATGCAATGCTGTACCCAGACTAAAATTATCATTTTTTTTGAGACAGATAGATCTTTCTTTTGGTGGTATTAGAATCACAACTGGGTTTTTTTATTTTTTGCTAAAAAAAAAAAAGTTTATTAATTTCTGTTCTAAAATTTTGTAAATAAGTAATTTTTCTTATAGGCTCTTTACCGTGATCGGAAAGATGCGGTGTGTCCGAGCGACACCGCACCACCAATCGCCGTGCTGCGCGCACGAGTGGCTTGTTTTGAAGGATGTCATAAGATGTCCAGTCAAAAGAATTAAACCACTGCCCGGCTGTCATTTTGCTATAGGTCGGGTGGGAAGTGGTAAAAGGAAACCTGTAATGGACCTGTCAGAGCTCCATTCTCCTCTATGGGGGATCGGATGAACAAGGACCGTCCGCCAGACGGATGGAAAATAGGGTTTCCATCCGTCTGTTTTTGGCGGATCGGATGTCAGCGCGGACATGTCACCGCTGATATCCGTCGCTCCTCAGAGGACAATGGAGCGTCCGTTCAGGTCCGCCTGAAAAACTGACAGGAGGACCTGAACGATCCGCTGGTGTGAAAGGACCCTAAAGCATAAAGACATTTAAAGCCAATTAAGTCAAAACTCCTGATCTGTATACTTGTTCAAAAGAGACAGCATAACAGAATGAGCATTTCCAAAAGGAAAGTTTAGTAATGGTAGCCCTTATATTCTCTCGGTACAGCTAAATGAGCCTAATGTCAAAGGGCTGACATTTCAGAAATAAATGTTTAATTCACAAAAACCTTTTTACACACACGTATCACATTTGTTGCAAATATGTGGTAATGAAGAATAAAAACATAGGAAGATAACACATGCGAGGTTAAGCAGACACCATAAGCTGTTGCAACAAACCTCCTGCTTACATGCAAACCCTTCAAAGAACTCCCCCACCCATTTTTGTTTCTTTAAGTGAGTGTAACAATCTGTAAAGTACACGATAAAATATACATTTTATCAAGAGGGTATAGTTTTCAGCAGCTGTATCATCAAAATCTGCAAAGATAGCCATATTCTCATTACTGAAACCAAGCTATGATTGCCGGATTGCCAATGGAAAAGCAAGACCAGCTTAGAGTGTAATCACTGCATCCACCATCATGCATAACTGGACTGGTCAAACAATGCCTCCTAAATAATGTGGGGAAAAACAGCTCTTACTTGAATGGATGTCCTTCATCAGACTTCTGAACGGCTTGCATGACAGATTTGTAGATACGGAAGCAAATTGTGACAGTCAGCAGGGACAATACGAGATACGATACAACACTAATGATGCTAAATGCTGCCAAGGACAAAAGCAGCACCATAATGGCTCCAAAAACCATCCCAGATTTCTTCACATCTCTCCAGTACAGCAGATCATGAACTGAAAAAGAGAAAGAAGAGAGAAAAAAAATAAATAAAAATAAGTCTATTTTAAATTTTGCCCAGGTCAAATACTTCACATATCCGAAGAACAGTTTATATTAAATGTCAATTAACACATTCTGATTGCCAAAATATTAGCCATACACGAATGCTAACCAAAATTACAAGTTCATTTTTATGAATCACTAAAAGCATTTAGGCAGGTGCCATTCCCAATGGAAATGACATCCAAATAAGGTCGGACTTTCTCTAGTTGTGATCATTGCATGAATTGATTGGGAAATATGAGTGCTAAGGACCAACACACCAAGCTTTGGCTGTAGAGCTTTTCTAGCAGGCGTGAAAATATGGACCGGATTAATTCCATTTTACTTATAGAAAGGGGATAATCATTTTATGATGTATGCTTCAAAAAAGGGATTTTATTATAACTTACCGTAAAATCCTTTTCTCCGAGTTCACTGACAGACGCAGCTCTTCTTGACTTTGTGGGGTTTTATGTTCGTCTTACCAGGAGTTAACTAGGCAGGGAAAGAATTCAGCTGGCCCCTCCCCTGGGGGCCGTCCTCCTTTCCTACATTAAAACCCCCCCTCACAGAGGACTCTCCAGTTTGTACACAAGCCGTACCAAAACAGAGCCCAGAGGGGTGGGTGCTGCGTCTGTCAGTGAACTCGGAGAAAAGGATTTTACGGTAAGTTATAATAAAATCCCTTTTTCTCCTACGTTCACTGACAGACGCAGCTCTTCTTGACTTTGTGGGGACGTCCCCAAGCGGTGTCAAAAAAGAGGGGTGGGTAAACGCAAAAACAACTGTACCCAAATGAACCTCTGAGGAGGCGCCAGTCGCGCCTACACTGCCGCCTGCAGAACTTTGCGGCCAAAAGCAGCATCTGAAGATGCAAACACATCAACTTTGTAGAACTTAGTGAAAGTGTGAACCGAGGCCCAAGTGGCCGCCTTGCACACCTGTGACACCGAAGCCTGGTGTCTGAAGGCCCAGGAAGTACTAACCGCCCGGGTAGAATGAGCCGTGACCGGAAAAGGGGG
>BLSH010254803.1:310529-337554 GCA_018402905.1 Glandirana rugosa
CGCCTCCGTCGGGACTAAGACGTGACCCGCCTTGAGGTACAAAGCCGTTAGAGACGCCAAATGTAGGGTCCACACCTCTTGACCGTCCGCCTGAAAGAGTCAGCGGTCTTCGACCTGGTCCCCCTCACCAGGGAAGTGGGCCTCCACAAGTCAGTCTAAACGGTGTCCACCCCCTGTGGCCTACACCAAGAGTACCGTAGGTCCGAGTTAGTGTTCCACTCTTTAAAACACAGGTCCTGCTTCCTAGGCAACCGTCACCGGTGCCTACGGGACCACCGAGGAACCTCGGCAATAGCGGAGGACATGCGAAAAGGAGGGTATGCGGACGAAGGCTCTAACCACGCGTCAAAGCCAGCGAGGGTAAAGCAGGGTGCAAGATGGGTCCTTGAGACAGGAGGTCATCTCGCATTGGAAGCCGCCAGGGGGCGTCTGCCACCATTTGCACCACGTCGGCATACCAAGTGCGCCGAGGCCAATCCGGGGCCACCAGAATGGTCGGAATTCCTTCCATCGCTATTCTGTGCACCAATCTCGGAAGCAGGCGTATGGGAGGAAAAGCGTACAGGAGGCGATAACGGCTCCAAGGAGCCACCAGGGCATCCGTGGCCACTGCCAACGGATCCTTCGTCCTGGACACAAAATTTCTCACCTTGTGATTGAGCCTGGATGCCATGAGAACCACATCCGGTGTCCCCCACCTGTGGCAAATCTGACTGAACACCTCCGGGTGAAGGGACCACTCCCCCTGGTCCAGCTTCTGGCGACTGAGAAAGTCCGCCTGCCAGTTCTCCACACCTGGGATGTAAACCGCAGAGATTGCCGAAACATGGAGTTCCGCCCAGTGCAGAATCAGGGCTGCCTCCGCAGCCGCCGCTGGACTCCGAGTGCCGCCCTGATGATTCACATACGCCACTGCCGTGGCATTGTCCGACTGAATACGAATCGGGCGGCCTTGCAATCTCCTCGTCCAATGAGAAAGACACAGTCTGATCGCTCTCAGCTCCAGCACATTGATTGGTAGACAGGCCTCCTGGGCCGACCAACGACCCTGAGCTGATAACTGCTCCAGGACTCCACCCCAACCCATCAGACTGGCGTCCCTGGTGATCACCGTCCACTGAATGGGAAGGAACGACTTCCCGAGTGAGGGCCGAGTCCCGCAACCACCAAGTGGGGGACGCCCTGGTCTGAGGGCCCAGCCGGATCAGAAGATCCAGGGACCGGTGGGACTTGTCCCATTGAACCAGAATTGCTCGTTGGAGCAAACGAGTGTGACTCTGGGCAAAAGGTATCGCCTCGAACGACGAGACCATGAGCCCCAGCACCCTCATACAGAACCGCAAAGAAGACTGGCGGCGTGATAGTAGGGTGCGCACAGCCGACTGTAAGCTTTGTAGCTTTGTCGGAGGGAGAAATACCTTTGCTTGGTTCGTGTCCAGAATGAGACCCAAGTACTCCAGACGGCAGGAAGGAGAGACACTGACGACTTCTGCAGGTTGAGTAACCATCCGAAGTCCCGCAATGAGGCCATTGTGATGTTCACATTCTCCTCCAGAGCAGAGATAGAGTCCGCTCGCAGGAGCAGATCGTCCAGGTAAGCCACAATGGCAATGCCCCTCTGCCGCAGCAACGCCAACACCGGGGCAAGTAACTTCGTGAACACCCGGGGCGCGGAGGTCAGGCCGAAAGGAAGAGCTACAAATTGAAAATGGCGATCCCCAACAGCGAACCGCAGGAATCGCTGATGTCGCGGATGGATGGGTACATGAAGGTACGCATCCTTTATGTCCAATGACGCCAGGAATTCCCCTTGGTGCAGGGCGGTCACAACCGACCGAACGGACTCCATCAGGAACTTCCGTGCCCTGACAAATTTGTTTAGGGCCTTCAGATCCAGGATGGGCCGAAATCCGTCTCCTTTTTCTGTCGGCGTCCAGCCCCTGCAGCAACCTTACTGGGACGGGTTCTCTTGCTTGCTGGGCCTGATGCACGAAAAAGCTTCCGCTGACCAGACGTAGACGGCTCCTGTCTACGGCGAAATTCACGCCTGCGAGGCTCTGGGAGGAAAGTACTCTTGCCTCCCGTGAAATCCTTAATGATTTCGTCAAGGTGTGAGCCAAATAGGCGCCCACCCTGGAAGGGAATATCAGCCAAACCTAGTTTGGAGGCGTGGTCACCCGACCAGGATCGCAGCCAAAGAGTTCTGCGAAGCCTAATGGCCGATATAGAAATTCTGGACAGCAAGGGCAGAACGTCCACCGCCGCATCACAGAGGTAATTAATCCCCTGGAATAAAAACTCAGCCTTCTGCGGTGCCACCATGAGGCGACCTTCGGTCAGGTCCGACTTAAGTTCCTTCATGCACTCCGAAAGGTACTGCGCTGCCATGGTCGCAGCCAAAGTAGGTCGCACCGCAGAGCCCGCATTCAAAAACAAGGACTTCAGAAGTGCCTCTGTTCTTCTATCAGCAGGATCCTTAAAGGAAGGATTCCCTTCCATAGGAATGGTAGTCGCCTTAGTAAGGCGTGCAATAGGCGGATCCACCGCAGGAGATTCCCATTTCTTCAGGAAGCTCTCCTCAAAAGGGATACCGTTCAGAAAAACGTGCAGTCAGTGAGGGAGAACGGCGTGGTTGTTGCCATTCACGGTATAGGAAATGGTCAAAAAATTCATTGTAAGGATAGGACTTGGGGGCCTAGAAGACCCGCACACATAGGCAGCCCGCGATTCGCCTGTTTGATCCAACTGCAACTTGGTGCGAATGCCAGCGATAATGGTGGCTACCAGCACATTGTCCTGGTCAGTCACAGGCTCTTGGTCCTCAGTCCCCATGTTACCACCCATTTCCTCATCAGACAGGTCCCCCGGGTCCCTAAGACCCCTAAAGCCACCTCCGGCTCAGAATCTTCCCCCAAGGATAACGGGGGGGGGGAGGGGGCCGCTTCCTGGGGGCCCGCGGAGCGGCGTCCCCCCGTGGAAGAAACTCAGCAAGGACATCCCGCAGCTGGGAGAGAAAAGCCCCTTGGTCAGACTGCGTGGCTGCTGAAGCCACCTCAGTAGGTTCAGCAGGGAGATTAGCCATTACAGGGATGGATGGATGGAAGGAAGGGACGCCCCGCACACAGCCACACACCCACAGGATCCAGAGGACAGCACCCCACCGCCACCAGCCCAGAGGGAGCCCAGCTATACTTGCTGTTTTTGCTGCCTGATAGCGCCGATCGCTCAGAAGAACTGCCTCTGTCTTTTCAGTGAGAAGAGAAGCTGCAGCCACGTGTAGAATGCAGAGCATGCAGTGAAGATGGCCGCCAGGAAGCACTAGAGGGTGAAACACACCGCTCAGGCAATGTGCAGTACCGAATATGACCGCTCCGAGCGCTAGAGGGAAAGCCCCATAGACTGAAAATGTCCGCGGCTACGGCAAAATGGCGGCGGTCCGACGCAAAATGGCGGCCGAAAGACCGCATGGCGATGCTGGACGAGAAGGCTGAACGAAGGTACAGCGCTGGGGAGGGGGGTGGGGGCGGGGGGTGGCAGGGGGCAAGATGAGAGGCTGATTTCCACCGGTGGCTACCCTGGACAGCTACAGGAGCAGTGAAAAAAATTGCATTTTTGGACGTCGGGCCCTCTTCACTCCCCATGTGGGGAGGAAGGCAGGGCGCTCACTTACCCGTCCGACGCCACGGTAGCCAACCGGATGCAGACTTTCCACCCTCGGCGGGGGGTATGCTGCAGGCCCAGGGTCACCCTGCCGAACAAATCGGGAAGGGGACCAATATGGGGGATCACGCCCCGGGCCACCCGCACGGAACGGGTAAGATGCGGCGGGTCCCTGTGTTGGGGCCGGCTTCGCATCATGTTGGCCAGGTCGGGGAAAGTACAGAGCACCAAGACTCTCGATGCCCCGACCGGCTTCTTGATAGCAGATCATCTTGATTGCAGAAAAAAGAAAATGGTCACAATAGGATCGCAGTTCCCTATAGGGAAGCCAGGTCAACTCCTTGCGAACTAGGCATTGAAACTGGAGAGCTATTCTGTGAGGGGGGGTTTTAAATGTAGGAAAAGAGGACGGCCCCCAGGGGAGGGGCCAGCTGATTTCTTTTCCCTGCCTAGTTAACTCCTGGCAGGACGAACATAAAACCCCACAAAGTCATGAAGAGCTGCGTCTGTCAGTGAACGTAAGAGAAATCTTTTTTTTTTTGTTGGTATGCTGTGTGAACGGGGACAAACATTTTTTCAATTTTTTGCTCTACCAAAAATGTAATATATTGCAGCTTGCCAATCATTGAATGTGGTGGCTGCATCAGTTTTCTCTTCTTTGGCTTTTTCACCTGGTGCTATATGGCCAGTAACACCTTCTGTATTAGTAAGACACAACTCTGGATGAAGGGGCACCTTTGGAAACCAGCACGGCCCATCTGGGGTTGGGATGTATTATCAGATTTAAATACACTAACATATTGAAGCCAAAACTGCAGATACTTTATAAGCAATTACAGCATTATTTTCCCTTTGAGATAAAGGTTTTACATAAATACTTATCATTGCATGCACCCCTGCTAGTGTTAAATGGTTTGTTTCATCTCTGTAACTGATAGATCCTGCAGGACGGCTTGTACTTTTGAAGAAAAAATACAAGACTTCCTGGCTGGATTACCAGATGAAAATAGAAGAAAGCTTAACTACTTCCCGCCCAGTTTGTAGCAGAATGACAGCGGGGCGGGGGGTTTCATTATCCTGACCGGACGTCATATGACGTCCAGCAGGACAACTCTCGGGGGCGCACATCGTGGCGATTGGCGGTGTGGTGTGTCACTCTGACAACACTGCAACTCCGATCGCGGTTGCGCAAAAGTTGCCACGTTTGCAAACCACGAGAATTTATGGCGTTTTTATAATTTTTTCTTTTTACTAGTAATAGCGTTTTTTTTTTAAATCGGGATTGCAATATTGCGGCGGACAGATTGGACATTTTTGACTCTTTTGGGACCAATTTATACAGCGTTCAGAGCTAAAAATATCCATTGATTACTGTATAAATGTCACTGGCAAGGAAGGGGCACACTGGATGTTTTTCCAGATGCTGAGGCCTAAAGCCCTGTACACATGATGTGAATTTGGCCAGCAATTTTCGTACGACGACCGATTGTCCAAAATTCTTACCGTTCGCATGCTTGATTTTTCGGATGACAAAAGATGGATGTGCAGACTAGAAATCATTTTTTGCATGTCAAGGCAACGTCCGATTTTCATATCATTAGTACAGTTTTCGTATGAAAAAAAAAATATTGTATGATCAAGTTTGGGCATGCTCAGAAACTGAAAAATACATACAAAGCTATTCAATACATTACGTCGCTTCGGTTGTCAAATTCGGTCTTACGAAAATTTTCGTATGGTTAGTAACCTCTTCACTTTTGACATGAGACAAGCATTGAACAAAAAACGGAAGTTGGGTCATCCGAGAATCTAGGCGTGTGTCTTTGTGACTTTTCAGGTTCTTGAAGAATGAATAACTTCAAGGATCATTCACATCAGGTATGTTGAGCTGCAGGGGATCAGCATTTTCTGACACTTCAATAAAGAGTTAAAGAAAAAAATAAAAACAAACAATGCAATGTGTCACAACTCCCTCACACAAGCACATGTGTTATAAAGAGTAAAGCACATGCGAGCTTGTGTGAATGAACCATAAATAAGGCTAGAGGTCAGGGATGATTTGTTTTAACCACTTCCAGGCCTATTCTGGCACTCCTCTCCTACATGTAAGGATCATCTTTTGCTAGAAAATTACTCAGAACCCCCAAACATTGCAGAGACCCTAGAGAATAAAATGGCGGTTGTTGCAATTTTTTATTTCACACGGCCGCAGCAATTTTTCAAACACCATTTTTGGAAAAAAAAAAACTGAATTTCATGAATTAAAAAGCAAAACAAACACTTAAGTCCGTCCAATTTTTTTTTATAAATGTGAAAGATGATGATGTTTCGCCGAGTAAATAAATATCCCACTTGTCACTCTTTAAAATTGTGCACACTCGTGGAATGGCGCCAAACTTTGGTACTTAAAAATCTCTATAGGCGAGGCTTTAAAGATTTGTACAGGTTACCTGTTTAGAGTTAGAGGTCTTGCACTAGAATTATTACGTTTGCAGCGATACCACACGTGTGATTTAAATGCCGTTTTCATATGCGGGTGTAACTTACATATGTGTTCGGTTTTTTAAATTATTTTATTTTTACACTTTCCCTTTACATTTTTTTGACCACTTTTATTCCTAATACAAGGAATGTAAACATCCCTTGTAATAGGAGCAGGGCACGATATGTCCTCTTTATGGGGAGATCTGGGGTCTCTAAGGCTGTATTCACACTTACGCATTTTTAGTGCTTTTTGCATATTTGCATTGCAGAATGTGTTCCATAGGAAACCATGTTAGATGAACTGCAGAACAAATCTGCAAAATGCAAAAAGCACTAAAAATGCATAGGTGTGAATCCAGCCTAAGTCCCCAGATCTCTCTTCTATGCTGGAAAGCCTGAGAAAAAAAGCCTCTGAGGGTCATAGAGATGGCCAGGGACCATCTGGTCCATGGTCAGATCTATGGTAAATGCCCGCCGCTGGACAACTTATTCTCCGGTTCCCTGATCGCACGTGCGGGAGAAGCACCAGGTGGAGGGGGGGGGGCATCTCCTTCCCCACCTTTAAAAGCAATCAAGCCCCTATGATTGCTTTTACATGAGAGTGATCGGCTTCTGAAAAACCATAGTGATGCCTGCAGTCATCATTCTGATATTTCCACTTCAACCTAAGTACATCATAGGACATCCACCTAAGGTTAAGCGGTTAAAGCTCTTTTACTGCTTGTTAAGAGTATCTACATAGTTTAATGTTCACAGTCTGGGCACAAGTGGACTTAAAAAGGTAAAGAAAAACGTTCCTAGTTTCCTTTACCTCTACCCTTTAAGCAGGTGTAGCCCATATTAAAACGTGTAGATAATCTGCTGCAAAAATTCTGCATTAAAAAAAAAAAAAAAACCACTTGTATCGCCACCCTTAGTGAAAATTAATGGTCTGCATTCCCCCAGCTTCACTGGGACAGAGAAAAACAAAATTTACATTTTATATACAGAGTAACCTGCTAGTGAATCTAGCCATTTTAGCATGGCCAAAAAAGATAGAGTTTTCCATTTTTGTTTTACAGTTCTTGGACTTCAGTTTATTTTTCGCTAAAGATTTTGCATGATGTCCACGTGTTTTCCCCTGTGCTTGTGTTGGTCGCCTCTGGGTGCCCAGTTTCCTCCCAACAACCAAAGACAAACAAGATTGGTTAACTGTCTCTCTCTCTAAAGCCTGGTATACACTATTAGGGTTTTTCTTTTCTTTCAACCTAGCGGGCTGAATGAAAAAAAAAACGGAAGAGCTTGGGGTGAGATCCCGTACTAAAAATCCGATGTTTGTACAACGATCTTCCCACTGAGCCATTGTGTTCTGACCGTCCCCTGCCAGAACACACAAGTCAATGCTCTGATTGAATGCCAACCAGCAAACCATTTTCGGTGATGCCACATGAAACAGAAGCCAGATGTTTGGCCGGCTTCAGTCAGACCGGCTGCCGTACACACAGGCCGAATATAGGTCGGTACTATTGAACAGGCCGACACCTCCCAATATTCGGCCTGTATGTACGGCCTGTAAACTGTCCTTACAATGTATGACTAAAATAGAAAAATTATATTATGAAGAAACGGAGTGATCTGAATAGTTCTGTGATAGTTTAACCTCTATAGCCTTTTGGAGGGTCTGGTACTTCCAAAGTCTAAAAAAGGTTAAAACAAGCTCATGGTTGCAGTAGCATCTGTGGGCTTGTTTCTGTTTTTACCAGCCAGATCCTGGCTTTACTGTGAGCGTGATCAGGGTGGCTGCAGAGCTGTCCGATTACTTTTACATAAGAAAAAAACAAAAACAAAAAAAAAAAACCTACCCTCAGGGGTTCTTCTGTTCCTCCAGGGATCTTTGAGCATTTCTGGCTCACAGCTGTCAAAATGTGAGTGAGCTCAGTCGACTAGAGCACAGGACAAGGGAGAAATTAGGGATCCAATAGCCGCCTGATATCCCCATAAAGAGTACCTGTCACCTGTCCAATGCTGTCACATAGGAAGCTTGTCAGGCATTTTGCAACAGCAACAAAGTTAAAGTGTTTGCTATCCCAACATTTCATATTCTTGCTGTATCTGCTGTACCAGGTACTTGTAGGAAAAATTACCCTGTTCTCTTTATATTACTTTCTTTGGAGTGAAATACCTGCTGGGCCCTCTGCTTTACTTTTAACTGACCACACTAAGCAGGAGAACACACTGCGGTCAGTTAGCTAGCTATGCCGGGAACTCAGCCTGCTCTCCTCCAATGATCAGGAAAAAAAGTGTATTTATAATGTTTTTTTCTTCTATCTATACACTAATCATTTGCCTTTCATTTCCATTTTAAAGGAATTGATTGTTTTACAAGAACGATTACAATCACTTAAACTGTGAAGAAAGATTGTTCCATTTCAGAAATAAAATTGCTCTATTTAGCAGTTCAGTGCACAGGAAGCTAGAAGGGAATTGGAATTCAAGAAAAACGTACTTTCCCATACTTGCAGAAAATGTGCTTAGTCTGAAAAACGAAAACTAATGCTACCACTACATGCTGTGTCATTGCATCAGAATACACTGATCAGTGGTGCAGCCGACTGAGCAAAATATACCAAAAAGCCCGATCATAAGTTGTCAATACATCATTCCGCTGAAACGGCTGCATTTCGATCCATGTACGGCCAGCTTTAGGACTGGTTAGCTGCAAAATAAATCATATATATATATATATATATATATATATATATATATATATATATATATATATATACACACATACATACATACATACATACACACACACATGCAGTGCTGCCCATAATTATTCATACCGCTGGCACATTTTGACTTAAAGTTACTTTTATTTAACCAGCAAGTCATTTTTGGATGGGAAATGACATAGGCGTCTCCCAAAAGATAATAAGACAATGTAAAAGAGGCATTATTGTGGAAAAAAATGGATATTATAACTTACTGTAAAATCCTTTTCTCTGAGTTCACTGACAGACGCAGCTCTTCATAACACGTGGGTTTTATGTCGTCCTATCAGGAGTAACTAGGCAAAACAGAAATAAAAGCAACAGGGATAGGATAGCCCCTCCCAGGGGGCCGTCCACACCTGAGCATAAAACCCCCTGCTGGCCAATGGCATTCAGTTCGTAACAAGCAGTACAAACCTAATCAGAGGGGTGGGACCTGCGTCTGTCAGTGAACTCAGAGAAAAGGATTTTACGGCATGTTATAATAAAATCCCTTTTTCTCTTACGTTCACTGACGGACGCAGCTCTTTATAACACGTGGGGACGTCCCAAAGCTGTGTCAAACTAGAGGGGAGGGTAAAACTACAACAACTGTACCCAGCAGAACCCTCTCGGAAGGCGCCAGACGCACCTACACTGCCGCCTGTAAAACTTTGCGGCCAAAAGCAGCATCCGCAGATGCAGATACATAAACTTGTAAAACTTAGTAAACGTGTGCACTGAGGCCCAACTAGCCGCTTTGTACACCTGGGACACCAAAGCTTGGTGTCTGAACGCCCAGGAAGTACTAACTGACCTGGTGGAATGAACCGTGACAGAAAAAGGGGGGACCTTGCCCCGAAGCTCATACGCAGGTGTCACGGTCTGCCTGATCCAACGGGAAATGGTAGCCGACGAGGCTGCCGAGCCCTTTTTGGAGCCCTCAGGCAACACAAACAACGAGTCAGACTTCCGAAAGGAAGCTGTAGCGCTCAAATACACCCGTAAGCTTCTCACCACATCAAAAGAATGCAACTCAAATTCCTTAGGATGTTTGGGGCGAGGACACAATGAGGGAAGGACAATATCCTCATTCAAATGAAAAGAGGAGACCACCTTTGGAAGGAAAGAAGGTGGAAGTCGCAGCACCGCCTTGCCCTTATGAAGAATCAAGTACGGGGACTTGCAGGACAAGGCAGCCAATTCAGAGACCCGCCGCGCGGATGTGACAGCCACTAAGAAGGCTACCTTCTGCGATAAGAGAGACAAGGGAATGTCCCTAATCTGCTTATATGGTGGTCTCTGAAGCACAGAGACCACCAGATTTAAGTCCCACGGCGCCAAGGGTGGCCGAAACTGGGGAGCCACATGCTTTACCCCCTGTACAAATTTTCGAATCAGCGAATGAGAAGCCAAAGGACGCTGAAAAAGGACTGCCAAGGCCGAAATCTGGCCCTTGAGTGTACTCAAGGCCAGGTTTTTGTCAAGGCCCTGCTGCAGAAAAGTCAGCACCCTGGACACCACATAAGAGCGGGGGTTCCAACCCCCCGCCTCACACCACGCAATATAGGCCTTCCAGGTCCTGTGATAAATCTTGCGCGAAGTGCACTTACGTGCCTTAAGCATAGTAGGGATCACTGAGTCAGCGACTCCCCGATCCCTCAGCACCTGGGCCTCAATAGCCAAGCCGTCAAAGCCAGCGAGGGTAAAGCAAGGGTGCAAGATAGATAGCAGGTCTTCGCGAAGCAGAAGCCGCCAAGGGGCGTCCGCCACCATCCGAACCAGATCGGTGTACCAAGTGCGATGAGGCCAATCGGGAGCCACCAGGATCGCCGGAATTCCTTCCGCCTCTATCCTGCGCAAAACCCGTGGCAACAGCTTTAGGGGAGGGAAGACATAAAGCAGCCGATACCGACCCCAAGGAGCCACCAGCGCGTCCGTGGCAACCGCCAACGGATCTCTTGTTCTGCACACGAAGGTCTTCACCTTGTGATTGAACCTGGACGCCATGAGGTCCACCTCTGGTGTGCCCCACTTGCAGCAAATCTGGCGAAACACTTCTGGATGCAGGGACCATTCCCCTTGGTCCATAGTTTGGCGACTGAGAAAGTCCGCCTGCCAGTTTTCCACTCCCGGAATGTAAATGGCGGAGATCGCTGGAACATGACGTTCCGCCCAGCGGAGAATCAGAGCAGCCTCCGCAGCCACTGCGGAGATTCTTGTCCTGCCTTGATGGTTCATGTATGCCACGGCCGTGGCATTGTCCGACTGAACCCGGACAGGGAGACCCCGCAGACTTGTCGACCAACGGGACAAGCAGAGCCTGATTGTTCTCAGTTCCACACACTTTTTTCGGAAGTCGAGCTTCCTGAGCCGACCACCGGCCCTGGGCAGACAACCGACCCAGCACCCCTCCCCAGCCCGACAGGCTGACATCCGCCGTTACTATCGACCAGTTGAGGGGAAGAAAGGATTTCCCTAGCGTTAGAGCTGGGTCCCAAAGCCACCAAGTCAATGAACCCCGGGTCTGATGATCCAAGCAGATCAGTTTGTCCAGGGATAGAGGAGATTTGTCCCAATGCGACAGAAATCGCTTTCTGTAGGAGCCGAGTGTGGCTCTGGGCGTACGGTATTGCCTCGAAGGATGATACCATGAGCCTCAACACCCTCATGCAGAACCGTAGGGATGACCTCCAGCGCGACAGCAGGGTCCGTACCGCTGCCTGTAACCCCAATAACTTGTCGGGAGGCAAGAACACCTTCGCCTGCACTGTGTCCAGAATCAGACACCCAGGTACTCCAGGCGACAGGAAGGGGACAGCGAGGACTTCTGCAGGTTGATGAGCCAACCAAAGTCCCTCAAAGCGGACACCGTGATTCTCACGTCCTCCTCCAGGGACACAGCTGACTCCACTCTCAAGAGCAGGTCGTCGAGGTACGCCACCACCGCGATACCTCGCTGTCTCAGCAGCGCAAGGACCGGAGCCAACACCTTGGCAAAGAACACCCTGGGAGCAGAGGCCAGCCCGAAAGGAAGGGCCACAAACTGGTATTGCAGGTCCCCTACTGCGAAACGCAGAAAGCGCTGATGGCTGAGACAGATGGGAACCTGCAGGTATGCGTCCTTGATATCCAAGGACGCCATGAACTCTCTCTGCCGCAAGGCGGCCACGACCGAGCGAATGGACTCCATCTTGAACTTTTTTGCCTGCACAAAACAGTTCAGAGCCTTTAGGTCCAGCACCGGCCTGACACCGCCCTTTTTGGGCACCACAAAGAGGTTTGAGTAAAAACTGCAGAACCTCTCCTCCAGAGGAACCGGCACAATCACCCCCCCGCAAGGGAATGGATCGCGCCCAAAAGCTCCTCCCGACGCCTCTGAGGGAGTCTCAAGTTTGAGGGAAAAAACCTGTCTGGGGGTAGAGAGCTGAACTCTATCCGGTACCCGGTGGACACCACTTCTAGTACCCACCGATCGAAAACATGAGCGGACCAACTGACCGCAAACTCCAGCAACCGGCCCCCCACCCGTCATGCGGTGGAGGACTTATCCTCTGCCTTGCCGGGCTTACGCTGCCAAGTCCTTTTACCGGATCCAGCCGAGGTCTTACTGGGCTTGGAGCCCGTCCCTGCCGTGCCGGGGGCACGAAAAAACTTCTTCTGCCCAGAAGAAACAGGGCCCTGTCGGCAGCGAACATCCCGCTGCTTGGGCTCCGGGAGAAAAGTACTCTTCCCCCCTGTAAAACTCTTAATGATTTCATCCAGCTGCGGTCCAAACAAACGACCCCCTTGAAAGGGGAGATCTGTGAGTCCCTTTTTAGACGCCTGGTCGCCCGACCAGGAACGCAGCCACAACAGCCGCCTGATGACCACCGCAAAGGCGGAAATATTGGATAGCATGGGCATGATATCCAACAGGGAATCACACAAGTAGTGTAGCCCCTCCACCAGGTGTTGAACCTTTTGCAATTCACCCTGCGCACAACTGCAACACAGATTAGCGCGCACAGAGGTGGCGCGCTCAAAAAGAGATTGAGCTGCCATAGCAGACACCAGAGTTGGCCGCATGGCAGAGCCTGCCACCAGAAAAATTGCTTTTGACACCGACTCCGTACGGCGATCAGCCGCGTCCTTATAGGAAGGCAAGCCCTCCAACGGAAGGGTCGTAGTCTTGTTCAGGCGGGCCACCGGCGGGTCCACCGAAGGGGAAGCCCATCGCTTAGTGAAGACCTCCTCAAAAGGGATAGCGCACCACAAAGCGTTTTGGCAGGGTGAAGGAATTTTTTGGAGATAACCATTCCTTAAAAACTGCCTGCTCAAAAAACTGATCATAAGGAAAAGCCTTAGGAGACCTAGGAGGCTTCATAGACCCACACACATAAGTGGATGGGGGGAGGGGGGGCAGCGCAACACCGCCCGGCGTACCCCTACTCAGGAAGGCTACCCACCAAATGCCCGGATGCCGCTCGCCGCGCCCCTGGGGCGGGGGAGGGGGTCCACTCACCACTCCGACGGGCGATGTGGGTAGCTACCCGTAGCAGACTTTTCCCCCCACACGGAGAACGATTGCTGTTGGCCAGGCCACTGGAGAAGCATGCGCCAAATCCTGGGCACAAGTGGGGTTAACCACTGGCCGCCTGCACGGAACGGGCCCTGCGCAGCATGACCCTGCTTAGGCCAGGGTAGCTCACCAGGTGGTGGCCGGGCTGGGGAAAGGCTTGGATTCGTGATATCCACTTTATGCCACCAGCCGGCTTCTTGATGGCAGTCTACATAGGAAAAACTTCAGCACAAAAACGCAAGTCCCAGAGGGAACCCAGTCTACTCCTTTGCACTAGGCAAACAAAACTGAATGCCATTGGTCAGCAGGGGGTTTTATGCTCAGGTGTGGACGGCCCCCTGGGAGGGGCTAGCCTATCCCTGTTGCTCTTATTTCTGTTTTGCCTAGTCACTCCTGATAGGACGACATAAAACCCATGTGTTATGAAGAGCTGCGTCTGTCGGTGAACGTAAGAGAAAAAAAACATTGCTCAGCTTTTATTTACATTTGAGCAAAAAGTGTCCAGTCCAAAATTATTCATACCCTTCTCAATAATCAATAGAAAAGACTTTATTGGCTATTACAGCAATCAAACGCTTCCTATAATTGCAGACCAGCTTTTTGCATGTCTCCACAGGTATTTTGGCCCATTCATCTTTAGCAATGAGCTCCAAATCTTTCAGGTTGGAGGGTCTTCTTGCCATCACCCTCATCTTTAGCTCCCTCCACAGATTCTCAATTGGATTCAAGTCTGGACTCTGGCTGGGCCACTCCAAAACGTTAATGTTGTTGTCTGCTAACCATTTCTTCACCACTTTTGCTGTGTGTTTTGGGTCAATGTCATGCTGAAATGTCCACTGGTGCCCAAGGCCAAGTTTCTCTGCAGACTGCCTGATGTTGTCGTTGAGAATCCTCATGTATTGCTCTTTTTTCATGGTGCCGTTTACTGCGATTTGGTTCCCTGATCCATTGGCTGAAAAACACCCCCAAAGCATTAGGTTCCCCCCACCATGTTTGACAGTGGGGATGGTGTTCTTTGGGTTGAAGGCTTCTCCTTTTTTACGCCAAATGAAGGAAACATCATTGTGACCAAACAATTCCATTTTTGTTTCATCTGACCATAACACAGAAGACCAGAAGTCTTCTTTGTCCAGATGAGCTTTTGCAAAGGCCAAGCGAGCTTTTGTGTGCCTTATCTGGAGAAGTGGCGCCCACCTTGGTCTGCATCCGTGGAACCCAGCAGTGTGCAGTGTCAGTTGGATTGTCTGCCTTGAGACATTGCCACCAGCAGAGCCCAGATTCACCAGTATGACCTCTCTAACTATCCTCCTGGCCAGCACAGGTGTCACTTTTGGCTTTCGACCAGCCACTGAAACTTGAAAACATTTAGAAATGGCCTTGTAGCCCTTTCCGGACTTGTGAGCAGCCACAATGTGCAGCTGCAGGTCCTCACTGAGCTCCTTTGTCTTAGCCATGACGGTCCACAAACCAACTGCAGAGAGCTGCTGTTTTTCACCTGTTGAGTTGATTAAAACAGCTGTTCCCAATTAATCAGGGTAATTAGGATGCTTTAGAACAGCTTGGACTATTTGGAATGGTATAGAACTTTTGATTTTCCCACAGACTGAGTGTTGTGAAGGGTATGAATAATTTTGGACTGGACACTTATTGCTCAAATGTAAATAAAAGCTGAGAAATTTTTTTTTTCCCACAATAATGCCTCTTGTACATCGTCTTATTATCTTTTGGGAGGCACCCATGTCATTTCCTGTCAAAGCATTACTTGCCGATTGAATAAAAGTAACTTCAAGTCAAAATTTACCAGGGGTATGAATAATTATGGGCAGCAGTGTGTGTGTGTGTGTGTGTGTGTGTATTTATTTATTTTTTTTGAGATTGGGTATACTTTAAAAATTGCATACAGTAACATTAGCATCTTCAAGACAAAGCTCAAAAACATACTAATGGCCCGTACACACGATCCGGAAATCGGACGAAAAATCCTGCTTTCGAAGTGAATGTATGATAATCGGATCGTTAGTAAAGAGCTGATCACAACAGTTCCTCTGATATTATTCAATAGAGAAAATTTTTCTCGCACTGTGCCTGATCGTACGATTTTCATTTAATCAGTACAGTTGCCGTCCGAAAATACAATACAAATACACTACAACACATGACATCACTTCAGATTATTTATTCTGTCGTACGAGAATTTTCGTGACATTAGTAAACTCTTCTGATTCGATCGGAGATTAGCTTGCAAAAGAAAACGGATGATCTGTTGTCCGATTTTCGGATCGTGTTTACGGGGCATAGTAAGTTGTCAATAGATCAAGTTTTCATGAATGGGAGTCATACATTGATCAAAATTTGTCCGATTCCTGCTGAAACGGCCGCATTTCGAGCCATGTATGGTGGCCAGGTTTAGGACTGTTTAGCTGCAATATATATATTTTTTAGATTGAATATCCTTTAACCCGCATACAGTAAAAGGCAAGAAAAAAAATGCTATTGAAGAGAGTGTAAACAAAAAAGTGCTAGACGCTTTAGCGTCTTCCAGACTAACTTGTTGGCTCAGTATGGTGCTTTCATCGTGACTCCTCTGCATGTACACACTGTACAGTCACACTGAGATTAGGTCTCATTATTCCCCAGCTGCTAATCAGCCCACACAATGGCATACTTTGTTCTACACTCACAGTTGAGCCAGAAAATAAAGATGTGCAAAAACAGCATTTCAAGTTTATGATTAAAGTAGAACCATGGTCAAAATGAATAAATCAATATGTTATGCACCTATACAGGCAGTCCCCGACTTACGAACATCCGAGTTACGAACGACTACTACTTACGAACGGGGGTGGTGTGACGTCACTGATGGACGCTTGCACTCCAGACTGGTTCCAGATACGGCCCAGCAGCACCAGACACGTCCCACAGTGCTGCATAGCATAGCCACAAGAGCCCCATATAGCACAACTGCACACATAGCAGTGCCCAGAACATCCCACATCACTGCACAGGTTGAAGTTACATTTAGAAATGTACAGTTCCGACTTGCAAACAAATTCGATTTAAGAATGAACCTACAGTCCATAACCTGTTCGTAACTCGGGGATTGCCTGTACGGTGTTAAACATGTCACTGATTGTTTTGCAAAAGCTGTAAGGATGTTGAGATCTCTACCTTGTCTCCAGCTCTCATGTGCACTTCCTCTAGTGCGGTGACAACTTTACTTCCTGTTTTTCGAATAGCCTGTGTTGAACAGCACACGTTTTCCCCATTTGCATCTATATCTCTCTGCAGAAATGTCCTGACATCACTGGGGGAGGGGCTTCTATATCCACGGAAATCTCAGCCACTCTACATACAAGTTGCGATTAGGCTCCACCCACAAGCGGCAGGTAAAGCTCCGCCCACTCCCACATATGTCCCACCTTTGCCTGCCCACTGCCCTGTCTGCACAGCTAGCTTCTAGGTTTGATTTTGTTTCGCTAATTCACAAATTAGCAGAGGAGAGCAGGCAGGGAGAAGCACACAGAATAGACTGATCTGTGTGCAAATGAACCTGTAAGGACTTATACTGTTTTACACAGCACACACCCAGCTATTGATTGGCAGATGGATGTGTGTTATGTAAAATAGACTGAGCACCATAGAAAGCTGAGAGGACCGGGGGGAGAGACAAGCCACTTCACTGAAAGGAAATAACATCTGAACTCTGTTCTACCCCTCCCACCATCTCTAGCAGTGTATATAGCAAAGAAGGAATGAATGGTAGATTACAGACCACACTTGTAGCTACATGGTAGGAAAATAATAATTTCATCATCAGTTATTACCATGTGTAACTTTCAGGTATTTATATGAGGGTTTACTAAAATATTTATGTTGCCTTTAGTTGTACTTAAAACAAAATTTTAAATCTAACTTTATTAAACCTAAACAATATTTTAATGGATACAAGGATACATAATACTTGATCATAAAAAAGCCAAAAGTCTCAGCCACATTTCAAAACGTTGGTATTCTATAATGTGTGGTAGATGAGGCTCAGCAGTTTGGTGCTGATCAAACAGAACTCACCTAGCCAATCCTGTCAGCGGGGAAGAAGAAAGAAAGCCACAGGGATTTGAAATCCCTGGACCGGAAAAGTGGGCAGCCTGATGTCTAGCTGTTTATCGCCGGCCTCAGGTACAGCAGGACCAGGGGGGGTCCAGTGTAAGGCATGCCATACATGGTTGAATTCCGAACTAATTTGCTTTTCAAAATCAGAAATTTTGTGCGTTTCTTGATCTGATTGTGCCACCATTGATTTTCGAAATTCGGCCAACCAAGCCTTCAAATTTCACCACCTGTTGCTATAGAAAATAATTTTTGTGGCTGGGAATCTTCTTTTCTTTCTGTGAATTTTCTTTTCTTGCACTCATGTGCTTACTTTTACTATTACATTTCTCGCACATTTCTCCAATCAATCGCGCTTTTCTAAAAATTTCCGGCATGCCCAATTTCTCAAATTCAATTGCTGCACGAAAAACGTCTGTTGCTACAGCCCATTTAACGGTGCGAAATTCGAACGAAAACTACCTAATGCTGGCCATACACTATACGAAAAATTGGCAGAAAATCAGTCATTTGGACAGTTTGTTCATTTTTCGGCCAGCTAATGGCCAAAAATCGGTGATCGGTTGGGATGTTTGAGCCAAAAAAAAAAAAAAAAAAAAAAACACAACAAAGGACAAGTTTGGAAATTTTCGGCCGAACGAACGATAAATCGAAAGGTTAATGTGTTTCCCATCCAAACTTTTTGCACTAGGTATACGCGTAAAAACTAACAAAAAACGGATTCATGTATGTCCATTGAACGATTTATCGGTCATTACATGATGGCACTATCGTTTATTCCCACAGCCGATTGTTCGTTTTTCAGAATGGGTTTGGCTGATTTTTCGTATAGTGTATGGCCAGCATTAGTTCACCTTACAGGTTTTCTGTAAAAGGTGAGCTTACACTTTAAAAGATTGACATATAAAATAATCATTTAACAAGTAAAAATGAGAAAATCTGGAGGCCAACAAGAATGTGAAGAAAACCTGACTCATTAGGCAAGCTTGGCACAACCTGGAGTACTGAAGCTTTGGATATCAGACTAATTTGCCATTTAGGCACAGTGGCATGAACTTACAAATCAGTAAAGGTATGTGCTGGCACCTCTAGTTCTCCAAACTTAATGGAAAGTCGACTCAAAAGTTACAATTTCCACAATGTGCCCCTGGATTTAGGTGGCTGTCTGCATAGGGGTTCTGCTTCTCTATGAATACATTTTGAATATCATTTTCACAACACATACAAATACAGACATTTATTTGCCATCAGATAAGAAGTAAAAATTTCACACTTACTTAGAGAGTATAGCGGTTGTAAACCCTTACATACATCCACTAAAGTGACTAGTCTCAGGTGATACAGTGGTGAAATAAATCCTACATAAATTGTACCGGTTAGGCCTCATTTACACTGCTGCTGGTAAACGGATGTTTAGAGGAGTTTTTTTTCAGCTGCCCCTGAACATTCCTCTGTGTTATCTTATCAGTACACAGGATCGCTTAAGGTCGTTTCCAGGCAGTTGACGTTACAAGCTTTTTTTGGAACGCAAAAAAAAAAAAAAAATGGATTCAAATGCCAGTTCAGAGGCAATTGAAATGCCAAACAGCATGAACGTGGCAAAATACGGCATGCAAAGCGGACGTTTTAGATGCCAGTTTCTAGCGGTCAAGATAAAAACTTCAGGGAAGGTTGAAACAGCATCCCGTGTAAATGGAGCCTTAATCTGCAGTCTTCTCACCACTATAACCTTCTAAAAACACAGAGATCAAAGGCTTTTTCTCAGCTCCAGAAGGCAGGGATCTGACCTCACACTGTACAGCACACAGGAGAGCAGAGTTTAAATCTGAGATCTAAGTGAAGGTATAGGCCTCTTCCTCCTCTATAAAGTCTCATAGGGAAACATGCACAGCTGAGGCTGTCAATCACCTGTGTGCTGGGGGATGGGGTATCTCTGGGGTTAGGGTTAGGTGTCCAGTTAGATTGTCAGAAGTGGCTCATGCAGATAGAGGCAGAAAAGATTAGATAGGAACCACACTGGGTGCTTTGGATTGAGGCAAGTACACAATATAGAGGGATATGCTTTGTTCATTTTTCATATCAGAGGTTTACAACCACTTTAAAAATAAGTGTACGGTGTAAGTCTACTATATTAGACTTGGCCGTTCCTATTTGAAAGAAGTCAATATTTAACAGCTTTAGATCCACGCTATAGCCGATTGACCGCTACAGCGCGGATTTAATTTGCCGGGAGGCCGAGACGTGAGCTTGCCTGCGGGTCAGGCGGACTCAATGTCCGCCGGAAACCCGCGATCTGGTCAGAGAGAGCCAGAACGGGGAGGGGTTATGACAGATCTACTGATCACTGTGATCAGAATCAGTGAGATCTGTGATGTCCCTGTCAGCCCCCCCCCACCCCCCCCCCCACAGTTAGAACACATACAGGGAACACATTTAACCCCTTCACTGCCCCCTTAGTGTTAACCCCTTCCCTGCCAATGACATTTATACAGTAATCAGTGTATTTTTAGATCTGATCGCTGTATAAATGTCATTGGTCCCAAAAAAAGTGTAAAAAACGTCCGACATGTCCGCCGCAATATCGTAGTCCCGATAAAAATCACAGATTGCCGCCATTAACAGTGTCCATAGTTTGCAGGCGCTATAAAACTTTTGCGCAACCCAATCAATATAGCCGATTGCAATTTTTTTTTACCAAAAATATGTCGAAGAATATATATCGGTCTAAACTGATGAATAAATTTGTCTTTTTTATTTTTGGATATTTATTATAGCAAAACCTAAAAAATAGTGTTCTTTTTTCAAAAGCATCGCTCTTTGTTTATAGCGCAAAACATAAAAACGGCAGAGGTGATCAAATACCACCAAAAGAAAGCTCTATTTGTGGGGAAAAAAGGGTCATACATTTTGTTTGGGTACAACGTCGCACGACCGCGCAATTGTCATTCAAAGAGTGACAGCGCTGAAAACTGAAAATTGGTCCGGGCAGGAGGGGGGGTTTAAGTGCCCAGTAAGCAAGTGGCTAAATCAACTTGTGTAGAATGAAGAAGTTCAGAAACTTTTGTCGATTAGCAGTTGCAATCAATTGGCTGCAACCACTCACTGTATTCTTACTGCTGAGTCGCGCTTTCAGAATACAAAATCGGCAATCCACTGTATAGCAACACTCTAGGAGGAAGATGGCCACAATATAGAGCCAATCAGACTCCGCTGCAGTGCACATGTTCTAGCAGCCAGCAAGGGAGAGATAAAAGAAAAAGGTATGACCTCATCAGTGTGCTGCTTGCTTCTCTTTCTTTGTCCAATCAGCAAACTGAGGGTGTGTCCAGGTTTTACTGTAGTGCAGCTGCTGCACTCGAGGCCCAGATGTGGCTATACTGTTTGGCAAAGGTGGTTGGATTACAGATTGGCTGAAGAATTACAAAACCTTTGGTGGATGCAAAAGTAACCATAACATTATGTTTTATTTTGCTGAGGTCAGCCTTAAACTAAATGTACAAAATGTAATCAAGCATTTCTTTTCCCTCTAATCAAATACAAAGCCATTTATAAATAGTGCATGCAACAGTGACACCTTCATGTTCAAAAGACAGTGTTTATATTCTTGTTTTTATATATCCTATACTTTAATTTAAAAAATATATAACTGCATGATTTGCTCAAAGGACTTGAATCCAGTGAGACATGCAATGCAATGTTTCACCAATCTTTATTATGGAATATATATGAAAAACGTGTCACACCGGACTATGGAGTTCAACTCACAAAACATAAGATATAACATCCCATTCTCAAGTTCCGCAACTGAAACACTCAACTCTAGATCTAAGATAACAGGTCATTTCTGTCCGAGAGTGTGTATGTATAAGATGAGACTTTCCCATTTTACAGGTTTATGTAAAATCTTTAATGCTCAGGCTTCAGCATACATACAGATGATTGGGAGATATAGATCCTAAAAACAGAATTATGGCCAAAGCTATTTTAGCTATACTTCAGGGGAGTGTCCAAAACATGCATATGATGCACCAAATCCCATCGTTGGTTAATTGCGAGAGGCAGGAAAGAGATGTAGTGTCAAAATTTCCTTTATTGTGATCGAGCTACAGTTGCTCAATTGTCTGTAATATGATGCGACACTGTATATAAGAGATCTGTAATGCATGCCTGCATGTTCCACTGAAGAACAATAAAAATTCAATAGTGTACTTTGGGCAACGCTGATAATTTTAAAGATGGACTCCAGGTAAACATGAAGAAGAATAAATAATTGTATCCCTAAATAATGGTAAAATAATTACTAAATACACAGTGAGTTCTGAAGAAGGGAGTGAATCTCCCAACATGCATCAGCCTTCTGACCAGATGGTCGAACGATGGGACATATCGTCCATAAGCATCCAAGTTGCATGCATGCTGTTTTTATATGTTTGTGAATATTTCAGGTAAGTATTCATCAAATTTTAGCACATTATGTGAAACTTACCTGAAAACGAAGCAATCCAGCGATTCAATGTCATCGCTGGAGACAGCTTTCATCTTCATCAGTCTTGCTTCCAGGCTCGCGGACTCCGGCTTTGGGACTGGTCGGAGCCATAATGATGTCACTCCTGCACATGCGGGTGGGAGCCGCCATTCACGGCACAGGGTTCTGAAGGAACGGCACGGGCGGCTGTTCCTTCAGAGCGCATGTGCCAGTGATGTCACTGGCTGCACGTACTATATCTCCTTAAAGGTGCGCGTTTAGGAGATATTTACAGTACCTATAGGTAAGCCTTACTATAAGGCTTACCTATAGGTAAAGTTTAATGTTAGAAGTTTACTTCCACTTTAAGCCCCTGCATGTCAAGGTTTAATCATAAAGGAAGTCAATTAGGACTATATCTAACAATGGGTCATTATTTACAGAAAGAAGGCCCCAAAAGTATGCCGATGATCTTACATTGTCCAGTCAAAAAAGGCAAACTAACATTAAAACTTTATGAGAGGAGTACTGTAATAAAACAGCACACCCCCTCCCCCCGCTTTCAAAAGGAACACTGGAATTTTTTCCTATCCCATCCAGCATAGGGGTAACTACATATACCACAGCTTAGCATAGAGGGACTGTAGCGCTGAGCACACACAGCACACTTGTATCTGACATATGTGAGCCATAGAATTTAAAAACAAATAGTTTTTGCCTGGAGTTCACTTTATTTATTTATTTTTTAATATGAAAAATAAAATTATTCATACTAAAACATTACATGTCACTGTAGAAATATACCTTATTGTGTGTTATACATTTTTAGCAGTTAACAAGTCTTCATTGCATTGCATACAAATAATGACATTTCAAAGCATGTACAGAGTTTATAAATGTACCTGCACAGCTGCCGCTCTTCTCTCCAGCTGATGAAGATATGTGCGAAGACTGATGCACACTGGATTCGGCCATGTTGCTGACAATCACTGCATTTAGACAGCACATATATAATTGAGTACACACAAGAGTAGAAAGAAACGTATGACACATTTATAATGTGATATTTCATGATGTGCACTAATGGCTGTATTTTAGGTGTCTCACAACATACAAACGTGCAATTAAAAGGAGAGGTTCAGTCAAGAAAAACAAAAAACAAACAAAAAAACAAAAAACAAACACACACTAAAGAGTCACCTTAATGAAATAATGCAAACAGGCAAATTGTAAAAATAAATAAAAAAAAAGGGAAAACCTAGTGATCCTACCAGTGCAGGAGACATTGCCAATGAGTGACAACACTAATCCCCCCTGAAGTGAATTTACAATACCGTTGTCACCCTGTTGAACGCTGCATGATCACACAAGTAAAGTTCTCAGCATCATTGCTGAAAATCCTCCTCACCAATGCCCGATTGGGGAAGATAAAGTCGTGGCCAGCCCAAAGTGTTGTGACTGGCAGCAGAGCTCAGTCCATATCGCTAAGGTAGAAGAATAAAGCTCACCATGCACATACAGGTTTCTAAATCCACACTATGCAGCATAAGTGAAGGAGTCTCCTCTGCTGGCTAATAGAATACCCAAACAGTGCCTGCACCTGACTGGATGCATTCACTATTCAGCCAACAATTTTGCACCTGGCTCATTCAACAAAAGTCAATTGAAAAATAGATTTTTTTTGACGAGCCAGGCGAGACAGTGCACAAATATAACCTGTTTATGGCAGCATTTCTGGCAGTGAAGCATGGGGCTCTCTTCTATTTCCCCTCCTGGACCCAGTAGAGTATCACTGTGATGATGTTTAAAGTGGAATTAAATCCAAAAATGTATACATATTGCAGCTTACCCATCATTAGATGTGGTGGCTGCATTCGTTTTCATTTTTTAGGCTTTCTCCTTTTGTTTTAACCTGGTAATCTGGCCAGTAACACACCTCCTGTAATAAAGTGCCTACATTCTGGATGTAGAAGCAATAGAGACACGTCTGCAAAGCAGCATTGTCAGTCTGGAGGGAGTGAAGTGTTAGATGAACTAGCAGATTTAGATATAGTAACAAATTGAAGACAAGCTCATGTTCATGAGCAGTTACAGTGACAGCTTTTTTTTCTTTTGGGATAAAAATGTCACATCAATAAAAGCTGATCCTTGTAAGCACCCTGTCAGTGGTAAATGGTTTGTTTCAACTCTAACTGCTACATTTTCAGAACAGATGAATACAGTTAAAAAAAAACAAAAACACAAAAAAAAAATGGTTTCATTTCCTGGATCACCACATGGAAATAAAGCCTAATAAAGAAAACTAATGCAGCCATCACATCTAAGAATTGGTAAGCTGCAGTATAATAAAGGTTTGCTTTTGGGTTTAATACTACTTTAAGGGGTTACTAAAGAATTTTGAGCATTCCTAGACAAGATAAGTTTAACCGGTTCCCGACCGCGCGCTGTATATACTCTGCCACAGTGTGGCACTGTCTTGTGAATCGCCGTATATAAGCAGAGATCCGCATGTGCGCAGTTAGTGTGCGGGAGCATGCTGCCGGCAGTGCGCTCTCGTACCCGCCGCACTCTGCAGGAGTGTGTTCGCGGCTAGGGTGGACCCAATGTCCACCGGCGAGCTGCGATGACCTGCCAGAGAGAAAGAATGGGGAACCGCCGATGTAAACACGGCGGTTCCCCGCTGTCAGTGGGCATGTAATAGATCTACTGGGATCAGTTAGATCTCTTATGCCCATGGTAGCCCAGCCCCCTCACAGTTTGGAACACGCCTAGGGAACACACTCAACCCCTAGATCTCCCCCTGCAGGTTAACCCCTTCACTGCCAATGACATTTATACAGTAATCAGTGGATATTTAAATTTCTGATTGCTCTATAAATGTTATTGGTCCCAAAAAAAGTGTCAAAAATGTCCACCCCAATATCAATGTCCCAAAAAAAAAAAAAAGAAAAAAAAAAGAAAAAAAAAACACCAGAAATGTATTCTCATGGTTTGTAAACGCGGCAACTTTTGCGCAAACCAATCAATGCCGATAGCGATTTTTTTTTTACCAAAAATATGAGGAAGAATATAAAATCGACCCAAACTGATGAATAATTTCATTTTTTTGGATTTGTATTTTAGCAAAAAGTAAGAAATATTGTTTATTTTTGCAAAATTGTCGCTATTTTTTGTTTATAGCGGTGATCAGAAATGACGCAGAGGTGATCAAATACCACCAAAAGAAAGCTCTATTTGTGGGAAAAAAAGGATGCAAATTTCATTTGGGTACAAGTTGCACGACCGCGCAATTGTCAGTTAAAGCATCGCAGTGCTGAATCACAAAAATGTGCTCTGGTCCTACAGTGGTAAATCCTTCCAGGGGTGAAGTGATAAAGCTAAGTTCACTTTTGGAGCATGTTACCATCACACCCGTCTTTAGGATGTAATATGCTTCAGAATCTCCCCCTCTGACAGCTGGCAAGGGTTTTTCTCCCCCGCTGTCACATTTCAAAGTCGGTGTGGCTGTGTGGATCTGTGAATGAAGAAATGACAAGTTTGGTCTTCCACTGCAGCCGACGGTTTGCAGTTCTCAATGAACTGCAAGGGCATGGATGAGCCTATAGAACACTTCCTCCAGCTTTCTAACCGAAAGCCTGTGCAGGGGTACAAAGAGCTGGAGTAAGAATCTGCCAGAACTCACAATCTGCTGATCACAGATATAATGCTTTGCAAGCTCCTGGGGGAAAAAAATAATCAATGCAAAAATTTTAATTCATTTATTTTTTCTCCCAAAGGTGAACTGAGCCTTATGACCCCTTTCACAATGGGGCTGTTTTCAGCCGTTTTAGTGCTAAAAATAGCGCCTGAAAACTGCTTCCCCTGCAGCCCCATTGTGAAAGCCTTGGGTGCTCTTGCAGGATGTTAAAATAAGTCCTGCAAGCAGCATCTTTGGGGTGGTTTGCGAGCTCCCAACCCGCCCCTGCCCATTGGAATGCATGGGCAGTGCTTCGGATGCACCGCAACATGGGCGCTTTTAACCCTTTCTTGGGGGTTAAAAGCTCCCCGCTGCCATCTGAAAAGCAGTGCGAAAGCACAACTATAACAGTGGTAAAGCTTCGCTAAAACGAACGGGCTTTACCGCTGACGCCCATATTGCCCCACTGTGAAAGTGCCCTTAAAAAACAAAAAGCTGCAGGCATTAAAGGGGCAGGAGGAGCTGGTAAGTTTAAAGATTGAGTTCACAGAAAAAAAAAAAAATGTGCATTTACTATTTTTTTTTTTTTTTTGTAGGAGCCTGGAAAGCAGTGCACCCGCGATTAGCAGATCGCAGGTGCTATGCAGGACTCCTACAAACTGTCACTGTGAGCTGTCTGCCCATACATCATACAATGTACGGTCAGGAAGTATCACAAAGACAGGAAGAATCAATTAACTACCTAAAGCACTCAACAGCGCCATGGTAGTTCATTGAGAACTACAAGCAGACAGCTGCAAAGGATGTCAGCACATTCACAGAACTCTGAATGAATGACACAGCTGTGTGGGTGGAGCAAATAGAGACATCTGGTACAGGGAGAAGATCCCCTGCCTGCTGGAGGGCTTGGATAGGGGGAACGGCTGCAAAAGTGGAAACATGTTACATGTTCCACCCTAAAAACAGGTGGAACATATAACACCTTCGCAAAAGTAAATGTATTCTTTAAACCCCTTTCACACCAGGGCCCCCCCAAGTATTAGCGGTAAAACACCGCTAATTTGCGGCGCTTTACCGCTCGTTATAGCGGCGCTATGCGCACCGCTCCAAAGATGCCGCTTGCGGCAAGCGCACCGCCCCAGTGTGAAAGCACTCGGGCTTTCACACTGGGGTGTATTGGGGGGGGGGGGAGTTTTTCAGGCGCTTTTCAGTCACTATTTTTAGCGCAAAAGCGCCTGAAAACTTTCTGGTGTGAAAGGGGTCTTAAAGCAATTGTAAAGCTTTCTTTTTTTTTTTTTTTTTTTTTTTAAAGAACAAACATGTTACA
The DNA here is from genome assembly GCA_018402905.1 of Glandirana rugosa. Lineage (NCBI taxonomy): Eukaryota > Metazoa > Chordata > Amphibia > Anura > Ranidae > Glandirana > Glandirana rugosa. Next base: position 337,542 of record BLSH010254803.1, read on the forward strand.
CTCACCTGCTCTG
>BLSH010254803.1:341780-359248 GCA_018402905.1 Glandirana rugosa
TTTTTAGACGCAAAACGTAGCCGCAATCATTCGCAGCCGCAGTTATCCGCAAAAAAAAATTTTTTAGTCAGGAGACGATAAAAAGTTGGATTTTTGCGGCCGCAGTTTTTTGCGAAAAATTGCGGCCATGCCGCAATCACTCGCAAAACGGTTAACCGCAGTTTTTTGCGGTTTTGCGATGTCGATGTCTTGCGCTACCAGGGCGCAAGATTTTTGTCGAGTGATTGCGGCTACGGGAGATGACGAGTGATTGCGGCCGCAAAAATCTTCCGGTAACTTATTGTACCTCTCGACGTTTTTTGCGGATGTTTGCGGCCGCACGTTTTGCGGGCACACATACTCCGGAATTTGAGTGAACCACTGAACAGACGTAAATTAATCGGAGTCTTTTTGACGCCGGCGTTTTTAGGTTGAAAAATAGCAGAGGACTGATTTTTTAAAAAAAAACGCCTATTGACGCCGACGCTTACTAACGCCGATGCAAAACGCAGATTTTTTTAAAAAACGTCGGACCTGGCGTTTTGCTTATTTATTATAAAACGCCCGTGTGTATGAGGCCTAATTATCACCTTAATCAGCCAGAGAGCCTGTGTAATTCATATGTGTTCGGGTTTAAAGGGATGAGGTGGCAACCCTAACCAGCGCCCCCGAACCTCTGGCCACATACTTGCATTGACAAGCAGTCACTGTGGAACGAATCATCTGTTTCCATTGTTTCTTATGGGGAAACGTGCTTTGATATACGAGTGATTTGGATTACAAGCATTCTGGAATGGATTATGTTCGTAATCCAAGGTTGCTCTGTATATCAATGTTTTTCACACAAATAGAGCTTTCATTTGGTCATATTTGATCACCACTGGGTATGTAAACATTTTTATTATATAAACCACTGAAAAATGTTGAAAAAAAAAAACAAAACAATATTTTATACTTTACCTATCCAGTAAAATCAATATTTTTCTTAAAATTTAGTCAAAATTTATTCTGCTACATGTCTTTGGTTAAAATAATTCCCAATAAGTGTACTGTATATTAATTGGTTTGTGTAAAAGTTATATTGTCTACAAACCTATATACTGGAATTTACGCAGCTATAGACTATACTAATAATTAGTGGTGCACAAAATGGAAATTTTGGTACCGAAAATACAGGTTGCACTTAACCATTTCAGCCCCGGAAGGATTTCCCACGTTAGGACCAGAACACTTTTTGCGATTCGGCACTGCGTCGCTTTAACGGACAATTGCGCAGTCATGCGACGTTGTACCCAAACAAAATTTGCGTCCTATTTTTCCCACAAATAGAGCTTCCTTTTGGTGGTATTGGATCGCCTCTGTCATTTCTGATCACCACTATAAACAAAAAAGCAATATTTCTTACTTTTTGCTAAAAATACAAATCCAAAAAAATATAAAAAAAAATGTTTTTCTTCGGTTTTGGCCGATTTATATTCTTCCTCATATTTTTGGTAAAAAAAAATTGCAATCGGCGTTTGATTGGTTTGCGCAAAAGTTGCCACGTTTATGGATGATGAGAATTCATTTCTGGGGTTTTTATTTTATTTTTTCATTTTTACTAGTAATGGCGGCAATCTGCGTTTTTTAGCGGTACTGCGATATTGTGGCGGACATGTCGCACCATTTTGACACTTTTTTTGGGACCATTGGCATTTATACAGTGATCAGTGCTATAAACATGCACTGAGTACTGTGTAAATGCCATTGGCAGTGAAGGGGTTAACCTGCAGGGGGAGATCTAGGGGTTAACTGTGTTCCCTGGGTGTGTTGTAACTGTATGGGGGCTGGGCTTCTATGGGCATAAGAGATCTAACTGATCCCAGTGACAGGGATCAGTAGATCTCTTATGTCCCCACTGTGAGAATGGGGAACCGCCGTATTTACATCGGCGGTTCCCCATTCTTTGGCTCTGGAAGCTCATCGCGGGTCGCCGGCGGACATCGGGTCTGCCCGAGCCGCGGGCACACTCCTCCGGAGTGTGGCGGCCACTCCGTAAATCGCCGTTTATTTACACGTCCACACTGCCGCAGTAAATATACTGCGCATGGCGTGGAGGTGGTTAACCAAAACCGGCAGTTTTTAAAAAATATTTATATTTTTATATATACGGTAATTGTATTCCACTTTTAATATCAATTTAAATTAATATGACTTTATTGTTGGCCATTATTCGCACCTTTTAGTGCAAGAAAGGCTCAAAAAAATGCAGTCTTCAGGCTCTGACCATCTCTTGTATCATTTCTGCAATCCCTTACTTAAATTTAAACACACTGCTAATAGTATTAGAAAAATTTCCATTTAGTGCACCTCTAGCAGACATGATACAGGAGATGGTCAGAGACTGCAGACATAGTACAGGAGATGGTACAGCGACTGCAGACATAGTACAGGAGATGGTACAGCGACTGCAGACATAGTACAGGAGATGGTACAGCGACTGCAGACATAGTACAGGAGATGGTACAGTGACTGCAGACAGTGCCCATGGGTTGTAGCCCACCAGTGCTCAATCTCATGCTGAGTCACGGTCCTGGAACTGGATTGAATCGCCAGGCAGCACTCTAACAATGTCCTGCCTTCAATGTCACATGCACAGTGATTCCTAGCATTGGATAAGTGTGCCGTCCATCACAAGAGGCAGCCTAGGAGGCAGGACATTGTTACAGAGCTGCCTGGCCATTGAATTCAGCTCTGTGACACAGAGTGAGATCGCGCCTGCAGGCACTGGTGAGGCTGCATGACGCTGACACTCCCAGACGGAGGGAGGGGAGGCTAGGATAATGTGTGGACCCCACTGACCCTGCCCCTTTTTTGGCTAAATTATCTGCATTTTTTTTCTTTCAGCCACCTGCTTTTGGCCGGCAAAATTTCGGTGCATCCCTACTAGTAATGGCCGTTGTTATCGACCTAGTGTGACTGTGATAGCGTTGCTGGCAATCTGGCACTGGTTGGGGGAGACACTAACTTACACTGACGTCACTAGTGACACTAATTTAGTGATAAGTGTACTCAGGGAACCCGGCAGTGTAACCTTTAGGCTTCACAGCCGGGCCCCTACTACACATGTGTGAAGCGCGCTGCGCTCTTTCACTGGCCAGCAGAAGAGGAGGGAGGTCAAGGGGGGCAGAGCTACTGACGCAATTCGCCAAGGCCCGGTCTCCTGGAAGTGGGGACAAGATACCCATCTGGTATCCACCCCCCCAAAAAAAAAAGGTGCCATCGGAGGGGGGGGAATCCGACGAGCAGAATTTCCAATTGTGGGTGGAAATCCACTTTAAGTCTAGAGCAGAGGTTGGCAACCCGTCGATCGCAAGCTACCTTGCAAACACGTCCCAGGCGCACGCTCACCCAATCCTAGGGTCCAGAAGCAGCCCCTGCTCCTTGCATTCGTGGGGCTGGGAAAGCCTCCGGATTACCTCGGGCGGGTTCGAGCTCTTCCTCTTCTGCGCTCATCCCCATGGGTCCTCCTCCCCAATCAAAGGGGCTTGTGGATGATAACAGATTGGAAGGTGAAAGAGGATTGCCGGCAGGGATCAGCGCCAGGACATGTAGGTGTGCCACTGCACTTTTCCTGCGTCACTCTGTATTAAAATACTACTTCTGTGCCATCCTAACGCCCCAGCACCATGCCCCCCTGACACCACAGTACCATTCTCTTCTGACCCTCCAGTACCATGCCCTCCTGTCACCCCTGCCCTACTGACCCTCCAGTACCATGCCCTCCTGACACCCCAGCCCTCCTGATCCCCAAGTACCATGCCCTCCGGGCCCCCCTGTACTGTGCCCTCCTGATCTACCTGCTACTGACCCCTGTATGCTGCCCTACCCGCTACCGAGCCCTGTATTGTCTCCTCACCACCTGTCAAACACACTCAGATCGCTTTTCAGAGAAGCAGCGGTGCTTGCTCCCATGAAAAAGTAAATTAATGTTTACTGTTCTGAGACCCCTATAAGGCTGCTTTCATACTAATGTGCTGTGGTTTACCTGCGCTGTGGGTGCAGCACAGTGCATCTGTGACTTTCCTGGGTTAGCTGCACTTTGCCATATACTTCTATTATATCCTGCAGGTGTGGTGTACTTTCTGAAAACTGTATTTAGGAGTTTTGGTACGCTTTCAGAAAGTGCACCAAACCCGCAGGATATAATAGAATTCTATGGCTAATCGCAGGAAAGCTGCAGGTACACTGCACTGCACCCGCGGTGTGGATAAACAGCAGCACATCAGTATGAAAGCATCTCTATACTATTATGCCCAGTGTATTGCTTCACACTGACCTGAAAATCTCTTCTTTCCTGCAGCTGGCACCACTCTGGGGACCGCTAGCCGGGATAAGAGGCGGAGTGCAGTTGGTATCACTCTGCATGGGACAGGAGCCAGCACTACAGAGGAGGCATCGGCTTATGTAGCTCTTGCTACAGCTCCAAATTTACAAATAGCCCCTCTGCATTGCATCTATTTGATGGCCAGCAAGCCCAGACTGCAATCCACCAGTCACCTGCCGCGATCTATGGGTTGCTGACCCCCGATCTAGAGGGTAGAATGATAGGCTTCAGCACTGTTTTCTTCTTCCTGAAGCACAAGGGGCTGTGGACTGTTAACCCTGCATTGCATATGGAGGTGGTGAGCTTGCGACTACAGCTTAGAATGACTTAGAAGGCTGCAGGGGACTGGTCGCATGGCCTCTTCTGCAACCCCCTAGACCAGGGATATGGAATTAGCGGACCTCCAGCTGTTGCAAAACCACAGTTCCCATTATGCCTCTGCCTATGGGTGTCATGCTTGTGGCTGTCAGAGCCTTGGTATGCCTCATGGGACTTGTAGTTCTGCAACATCTGGAGGGACGCTAATTGCATGTCCCTGCCCTAGACCTAAAGGCTAAGTTCACCTTTAGGGAAAAAATAATAAATGCAAATATTTTTTCAGGAATAAATGTGCATGTATTATTTTTTCCTACGGGAGCATGCAAAGCATTGCACCCGTAATCAGCGGATCACAGGTGCAATGCGAGGCTCCTGCACACTCTCCCTCCAGCTTTCTCACCGTAAAAGCTTTCAGTTAGCAAGCTGGAGGATGCATGAATGGGACTATGAGTGCGCTGAACATCGCATTCATAGTCCATTGAGAGCTACAAGCCGTCTACCGTGGTGGCAGATGGGACTTTAAGTTTCTTCAATCACAGATCTCTGTAAATGAATGACGTGGCTGTGCTAAGCTCTGCCCACGCACTGAACCGATTTTAAATGTGACAACAGCTGCGGGGGGAGGAACGTGTTCTAAAGGTGAACTTAGTCTTTATCCCCCTGACTTGTCTGCAGTGTATGTGATGTGCTTCAAGAATATGTGTATCAACCCCTCAGTGATGAATATAGTGTGTGCATGAACCCTTCAGTGACCTGTCCCCAGCATAAAAACATTAAGCTCTCAGAACTCCATGGACTCCATGACGCATTATATATATTTAGCAGAGACTCTAAAGAATAAAATGGCCGTTGTTGTTTTTCAAACGCAATTTTTTTTTTTTTAAATACACTTTAATTTTAAAGCAATAAACACAAGATATAACCCAATTTTTTGGTAAAATATGAAAGCTGATGTTTTACCAAGTAAATCGCTACCTAACATGTCACACTTTAAAATCGTGGAGTGGTGGCAAACTACGGTGCTTAAATATATCCATAGGCAACGCTTTAAAAAAATGTAACGGTTACCAGTTTAGCATTACAGAGGAGGTCTAGCGCTAGGATTATTGTTCTTGCTATAACGTTCAGGGCAATACCTCACACGTGTGTGCCATTTACATATGCGGGTGCGACCTACATATGCATTCGCTTCTGCCTGTGAGCATGAGGGTGCGGGGCGCTTTAAACAATGTTTTATATACTTTAATACTGTCCCTTTTTAAATTTTTTTTTCTTTTTTATTGATCACTTATTCCTGTCACGAGAAATGTAAACATCCCTTGTAATAGGAATAAGGCATGACAGGTCCTCTTTATGGGGACATCTGGGGTCAATAAAACCCCAGATATGGCCTCTACCCTGGAGAGCATGAGATGAAAAAAAAAACATTGATCTCTGCTTTCCAGGGGGGAAAATGGCATTGTTTACATCTGCCAGAGCTGGAAGTGATGTCATGATGACGCTTCCCGGACTCCCAGGATCATAGAGATGGCAGGGGACCATTCGGTCCACAGCCAGCTATATGGTAACATATCAGATCTCCAGCTCCCCGATCGCACAAGACTGCGATATTGGTGTGGACATATCGGGCAATTTTGACACTTTTTTGGGACCAATGACATTTATACAGCGATCAGAAATGTAAATGTCCACTGATTACTGTATAAATGTCACTGGCAGTGAAGGGGTTAACCTGGGGGGGGCGATCTTGAGGTTAACTGTGTTCCAACTGTGAGGGGGCTGGGCTGGGCTGTCAGGGGCACCAGAGATCTAACTGATCCCAGTGACAGGGATCAGTAGATCTCTCATGCTGTCTGACAGCGTGGGGAACCGCTGTGTTTACATCGGCGTTTCCCCATGTTTCTCCTCTCCTAAACGCAGCTCGCCGGCGGACATCGGGTCTGCCCAAGTCGCGGGCACACTCCTGCAGAGTGCGGCGGGCACGAGAGTGAGCCGCCGTTTAAAGACGGCGATTCGCGCTACAACGACACTCTGCAGCAGTAAATGTACGCGAGCTGGTCTGGAACTGGTTAATAAGGGCCTTTTGTGTACGTAGCTAAGACGACATATTCGTAGGTATAAGTTTGCTGTCAACCAGTGGCGGTTGGTGAAATGTTAGGATGGGGGGGCGCCAAACCCCGCCCTTCCCTTTTCACCCCTCACACTTCTCATAAGTCACACCCCTTATAGTTTCCACCCCTTGTGTTGGGAGTATACAGCCCAGCATCACCAGATAGTGGTATACAGCATCACCAGATAGGAATATACAGAGTCACCAGATAGCGGTAGACACTCACAGAGTCGCCATATAGCGGTATACAGAGTCGCCATATAGCGGTATACAGAGTCGCCATATAGCGGTATACAGAGTCGCCATATAGCGGTATACAGAGTCGCCATATAGCGGTATACAGTAGGGATGCACCGAAATTTCGGCAGCCGAAAATTATCGGCATTTACGGCCAAAATCTGTGTTTTCGGTATCGACCGAAATAAAAGAACCGGCCAATACCTAAAAGTGGGCGGGTACCGTCCATTGTGGGGTATGTGTGCATCACATACCCCGCAATGGATGTGGGAGATTAGAATATTGACAATGCACAGAGTGCGCTGCTTGTATGAGCCGCTCTGTGCATGAAACTGTGAGCTAATTACACTGGAATGCAGAGAGCGCTGTCAGATCTTCAAGTTGATGTCGGGAGGTGGGCGTGACGCGGATGTTAGCTGTTCAGTCCCGCCCATCTACCATCTCAGTGAAAATCTGACAGCTCTCTCTCTGCATTCCAGTGTAATTAGCTCACAGTTTCATGCACAGAGCGGCTTGTACAAGCAGCATGCTCTGTGCATTGTGAATCTACTCGTCTCTTCTGCCAGTACCACCCAGGGCCACCTGTCAGTGCCACCTGCCAGTACCATCCAGGGTCACCTGCCAGTGCCACCTGCCAATACCAGTCAGTGCCACCTGCCAGTACAATCCAGTGCCACCTGCCAGTACCATCCAGTGCCGCCTGTCAATGCCATTCAGTGCCCCATGCCAGTGCTACCTACCAGTATCATCCAGTGACACCTGTCAGTGCCAACCAGTAGCACTTGTCAGTGCCACCAATCAGTGCTTCCAATCAGCGCCAATCAGTGCCGTCTGTCAGTGCCCAGGCACAGGTAGGCTGCATATGACAATTGTATATAAAAATATAAATATTTTTTAAAAACTGTCATTTTCGGCTTTTGGCTTAGTGCATTTTCAGTTTCGGCACCAAAATTTCCATTTGGTGCACCACTACAGAGTCCCTGATAGGGGTATACAGAGACCCAGATAGGTGTATATAGGGTCCCAGATAGGGGCTTGCGGTGACCCCCCCCCCCCGAAGTCGGGACAAGTCTCGCACTTACCCCATCTAATAGGCAGGCAGGCAGTGTGCAGAGATCGGCTTGCGGAGGGCGGGCTGATAGTGTGCAAAGGCAGCGCTTGCGGTGAGCGGGCTGGAGCCTGGCTGGCAGTGGACTGTCCTCTTCTCCGTGTGAATGGTCTGTGGAAGTCCCGGTGGAGTGCTGCACCTGCATGAGTAATCACGCAGCCAGCATGTCCGCCATAGTCCCGCCCAATGCTGTATCTTGGCCTAGGCCGACAAGGCCCAGGCCTAGGGCGGCACTTTGCAGGGGGGCAGCACGAAAAGAGTCCCTACCGGCTTGCGCTACACTTAGTGGCCTGGCCCGGGAAGCAAATCGATCTAGCACCCCATAAAGTGGCTGGGCAAAGCCCATAAATATGTAGGAGACGAGGGCATCCTGAGGGGCCCAGGAGGCAGACCCCAACCAATGAGTTGTTGTGCTGCCCCATAGCCAAACAAGAAGTGTGAGGAAATCTCTGCAGATTAAGGGAATCCATTACCCCCCCCCCCAAAGCCCTCAAAACTAGTGTCCCCACTGGAAAATCTCAAGGAAAACAGGAAGGGGTGGCTTGTATTTAAATTAGGGGGGTGCACAAGTTTAGTCAGGCCTAGGGCAGCACAATACCTAAATACACTGCTGGTCCCGCCCCTGCCCACAGCATCCAATGACAGAGAGTCATTGGCTCTAATGGCTCAGGGGGCAGCCAATCAGACTATGTGTGTGTGCCTGTGCAGCGCACACACATAGTATTTTATGGCTGACCAATCGGCTCACTACTTGCTGTCAGCAAGGAGCCAAGGAAAAAAAAAAAGTCAATATACCGGCGCCTCCTGAAGGGGGGCCGGGCTGACTTTCTTTTTTTTTTATTTTCCTTCTTGTCACCAGCCGCCAATGCATTAAATTGCATTGTGCGACTGCTAATTGCATGCGGATTAGTGTCAGTGTGTTTAAGATAGCAGACTTGGGGGTTTGCGATGGCACAGCATGTGTGGGTGGGTGTGTGTGGCAGAGGTAAAAGTAAAAACGCTAGGAATTTAGCTTGAGGAATCTCAGGTGTGTGTGGTTATCACTTGACTGCTGCACAGCCCTTAAACTGGCTACACGTTATACAATTTTCTTGTACAATTTTTCCTTTAGATTTACCAAAACCATATACAGGCGTTGCCCCTAGTTACAAACATCTGACTCACAAACGACTCCTACTTACAAATGGAGGGATACAACAGGAAGTGAGAGGAAATCGACCCCTAGGAAGGGAATTCACTCCTGTTAGAGTTACCATGGGAAAAAGGTGTCTCCACTGAAGCTTTATCCTTGTTTCCAAAATAACTCAAAATTTTCAAAATTCAATTTTCATAGGGACAGAAAGTCAGGTAAAATCTTCTAAACAGAAGTACAGAAAGCAAAACAAACTTTACAGGGGTGTTACCCCTTCCCTATGCTATTAAAAATTGTTTTGGCTGGAGCTACACTTAAAACGGTTGTCTCCCCTCCTAAAAAACAAAACAAAAAAAACACCTGCAAGGCAAAGGCATAATCAGCTAGTATGCAGCGCATACTAGCTCATTATGAAGTACTTACCTCAGAACAAAGCCCCCGCAGGTCTGCCTGGTCCCTGAGGAGGGAGCTGCCATCTTCCCTCCGTAGATCCTTCCAGATACGCAGCTCTGGCGATGTGAGTGGCCGGAGCCACGAGACGTCACTCCCATCTTTTACGCCGGACTTTTCTCTGACGTCAGCGGCGCTTGCAGTGAGAATATCTCCTAATCCGTACAGGTTTAGGAGATATTCTTTTTACCTACAGGTAAGCCTTATTATAGGCTTACCTGTAGGTAAAAATTACTTTTTGGGGATACAATCGCTTTTAAAAATCTACCTTTTCCAACTTACAAACAAATTCAACTTAAGAACAAACCTACAGACTCTATCTTGTTTGTAACCCAGGGACCGCCTGTAATGAGGTCAAACCCAAAGATTATAAGATTAACAAATGTGTTATATTTACCTGCTCTGTGTAATAAGTTTGCACAGAGCAGCCCTGATCCTCCTTCTCAAGTCCCCCGCTGGTGCTCCTGGCTCCTCGCCCTCCATACCGAGTGCCCCCATTACAAGCGACTTGCTATGGTAGTCCGTGCGTAGTCCCTTCCAAACCGTCTGTGTGTGTCTAAAAGACGCACAGAGCGTGGCTTGGCCCTGCCCCTTGCTCACTCACTGGCTGTGATTGACAGCAGCACAAGTGGGCATTTTTTGTATACTTAGCCTGATCGCTGCCTCTGGCTTCAGTACTAAGGCCTCATGCACACAGGGTGCTTGCACTGCTCATCTGAACATTTTTTCTCCTGACACAAGAAACGCAGTCTAAAAAACACGCCTAAAGCCATGTTTTAGAAATGCATTTAAGCGCATCAAGAGTTTGGACGTTCGTTCATTCTATTGGCCAGAATCTTAATTTATACTGGCCATTGAAATGAATAAACGGTCGAGCGCTAAATGCGCCTAGCGTTTAGATGCATTTACAGGCATTTAGATGCATCATACGTTTTTTTTCTACTCTATGTCAGAAGAGGTCAGCAAAGACAGCCTACAAATACAGCGGGTAAAATAAGTATTGAACATGTCACCATTTTTCTAGGTAAATATATATATTTTTAAAGGTGCTATTGACATGACATTTTCACCACGTCTGTAACAAATCATGCAATCCATACATACAAAGAAACAAAAACATATAAAGTTCAGAAATTAAGTTATGTGTAATAAAATAGATTGACACTGGGAAAAAGTATTGAACACCTGAAGAAAGCGAGGTGCAAAAAGGCATGGAAAGCCACAACACCAGCTAAAATCTATCAGTAATTAGAAAGTAATCCTGCCCCTTTAGTGCAAATTATTATCAGCTAGTTCAGTCTCAACTGATGGCCTATAAACAGGTGTCTCATTACCAAGGTGTCACACAAGAAACATCCCATGATGGGTAAAAGCAAAGAGCTCTCTCAGGACCTTTGCAACCTTATTGTTGTAAAACATACTGATAGCTTTGGTTACAGAAGGATTTCTGAATATTCCAGTGAGCACTGTTGGGGCCACAATCCGGAAGTGGAAAGACCATCATTTCACCATAAACTGGCCACGACCACGTGCTCCTCGAAAGATTTCTGATATAGGAGTGAGAATAAAATATCAGAAAAGTTGTCCAAGAGCCAAGGACCACTTGTGGAGAGCTTCAGAAAGACCTGGAATTAGCAGGTACAATTGTTTCAAAGAAAACAATAAGTAATGCACTCAACCGCCATGGCCCATATGCACACTCACCACACAAGACTCCATTGCTGAAGAAAGCGCATGTTGAAGCTTGTCTAAAGTTTGCTGCACGACATTTAGACAAGCCTTTGAAATACTGGGAGAATGTAGTTTGGTCAGATGAGACCAAAATGTAACTCTTTGGATGCCATAATACACATCATGTTTGGAGGTTAAATGGCACTGCACATCACCCCAAAAACACCCCCATACCAACAGAAGTTTGGAGGTGGGAACATCATGGTGTGGGGCTATTTTTCAGCATACAGTACTGAGAAACTTCATATCGTTGAAGGAAGGATGAATGGAAAAATGTACAAGACATTCTTGATAAAAATCTGCTGCCATCTACCAGGATGATAGAGATGAAACAAGGGAGGACCTTTCAGCAAGACAATGACCCCAAACACAAAGCCAAGGAAATTCTTGGTTTCAAAGAAAGAAAAATAAAGCTACTAGAATGTCCCAGCCACCTGACTTGAATCCAACAGAAAAACGATGGAAAGAACTAAAGATCAGAGTTCATAGAAGAGGCCCCCGGAGCCTTCAAGATTTGAAGACTGTTTGTGTAGAACAGTGGTTCTCAACCTTGCTCCTCAAGTACCCCTAACAGGCCATGTTTTGGGAATTTCTCTTAGATAAAATAGCTGTCCAAAATGCCAAGCCATTGACCCTGATTTAAAGCAATTGCGCGAGATAAAAGAAAACCTGAAAACAAGGTCTGTTTGTGGGTACTTGAGGACCAAGGTTGAGAACCACTGATGTAGAACAATGGGCCAAAATCACACCTGAGCAATGCATGCGACTAGTTTTTTCATACAGGAGGCGTCTTGTAGCTGTCTTTACCAACAAAGGATTTTGTACAAAGTATTAAATAAATTTCAGTTAGCGTGTTCAATTCTTTTTGCCTGTGTCATTCCATTTTATTGCAAATAACTTAATTTCGGAACTTATTTGTTTTGATTTCTTTGTATGTATGTATGTATTGCATGGTTTGTGATGAAAATTTCATGTCAATAGCACCTTTAGAAATATATTTACATAAAAAAAAATGGTGACATGTTCAATACTTATTTTACATGCTGTATTTCTTTGCACAATTTTCTTTTTTAGCCATTTTAGACCTAATCTCACTTCACTTGCCCAGCATTTGATGTGAAAATATCTCAAGCAGCTGATGGATTATCCAGTCATAGGATGGCTGAATCTGAAGCATGCAAGGCTAGATCGGCTTTTCTGAACCTAGGATGGATCATTTGGTTCCGCCTGTATTATTGCCATCTTTAGTGCTTAATCATGTATGTCTAGGTTTGGGTGGGTTTAAATAGACAATATTTTTTGGTCATATTTTGTCCACCCATTGACTCCTTTCTTCAACAAGTGAAAATTGATGTATGCTGATGTAAATTGAGCTGAACTGAAGTTGGATGTACAAACTAATGTAAAATAATTCATTTTCTAAGTTTTCCTGACAGATCTGATGAGTTTCATGTGAAGGGACTTTTTTACTCCTTTAGGCTGGGTTCACGCTGATATGACACGACAGTCATACGACTGTGGATCCAACTTCGCCCTGCGACTTGAAGTCCAACTTCCATCCGACTTAAATGAACGGGATCCGACTTTGATCCCGACAGTACTAGGCCTTGTGTGTCTGGTATGAATCTTAGGGGGAAACTCCACGGCAATTTAAAAAAAAAAACGGCATAGGGTTCCTCCTCCAAGACCATACCAGACCCTTCAGTCTGGTATGAATTTTAAGGGGAACCCCCACGGCAAAAAAAGGTGTGTTGTTTCCCCTTTAAAATCCATACCAGACCCTTATTCGAGCACGCAGCCCGGCAGGTCAGGAAAGTGGGTGGGGGCGAGCAAGCACCCCCCCCTCCTGAACCATACCAGGCCACATGCCCTCAACATGGGGGGGTGGGTGCTTTGAGACGGGGGGCCTTGTGCCCCTCTACCCCAAAGCACCTTGTCCCCATGCTGATGAGGACAAGGGCCTCTTCCCGACAACCCTGGCCGGTGGTTGTCGGGGTCTGTGGGTGGGGGAGCTTATCGAAATATGGAAGCTCCCAGATCCCGGTCCCCACACCCTATGTGAATGAGTATGGGGTACATTGTACCCCTACCCTTTCACCTAAAACAAGTGTCAAAAATAAAAACAGTACACAGGTTTTTGACAAAGCAATTTATTAAAGCAGCTCCGGCGTCTCTTCTGATTTCTTCTCCCTCTGGCGATGTCCCTCCTCCACAGATGTCTTCTCACCTCTCCAGCTCTTCTCCCTCCTACGCTGATGTCTTCTCCCCTGTCTGGTTCTTTTTCTCTCTCCGTTGTCTTCTTTGCCGGGTCTTCTTACCCTGTTCTTCCTCCGATGTTCTCTCGACGCTCGCTCCTGCTGTAATGCTAAGTCCACTATGTGCCATTAAATATATAGCCATGGGGCGTGGCCACCCACTGACCTCATCAGGAGACCCGCCCCCTTGTGACATCACAGCCAGGGGCATGATGGGGTAGTGATGCCACAAGGGATGGGGGGCCTCCTGATGGCTTCACCAGGTGGACATGCCCTATGGCTATATAAGTAATGGCACACGACGGACCTACCATTCCTGACCCGCTGGGCTGCGTGCTCGAATAAGGGTCTGGTATGGTCTTGAAGGGGGAACCCTATGCCTTTTTTTTTTTCTTTTTTTTTTTTTATTTGGGGTGGAGTTTTCCCCAAAGATTCATACCAGACACAAAGGGCATGGTATTGTCGGGATAAAAGTCGGATCCTGTTCATTGAAGTCGGATGGAAGTCAGACTTCAAGTTGCAGAGCAAAGTCGGGTCCACAGTCGTATGACTGTCGTATCGTATCAGAGTGAACCCAGCCTAAAGGAGTAAAGAGACCTTTCACATGAACCTCATCAGATCTGTCAGGAAAACTTAGAAAATTAATTATTTTATATTAGTTTGTACATCCATCTTCAGTTCAGCTTAATTTACATCAGTATACATCAATTTTCACTTGTTGAAGAAAATAGTCAATGGGTGGGCAAAATATAACCAAAAAATATTGTCCATTTACATCCACCCTAATCTAGACATACGTTGTGCTTTAGCTTGAAAAACTGTTAGACGGATCCAGACTGAACACATGTAAAGGGCCCTATGTTCATTTATCACTGAAAAAGAAGAGCTTTTTTTCTAAGGAACTGTAGTGTGGACAGTGATTAAGCCCTAAAGATGGCAATAATACAGGGGGATCCAAATGATCCATCCTTTTTCCCCCTTTTTTTTCTAATTTGGCGTGGGGTTCCCGTTCAAGATCCTCAGAGCACGAGTTGCCTGCCAAAGTCAGATGACGATGATCTGACTTTGATCCAACTTCAATGATATTCAATGGGCTGAAGTAGGATCAAAGTCAGACCAAAGTAGTGCAGGAACCTTTTTTAAAGTCGGACTGACTTGTGTTGGACCAGTTAAGACGGCTCTCATAGGGAAACATTAATTTTTACACGTCATGCGATATGTGTTCTCAGTGTCGGAGTGTTTGTCGTACCAGTGTGAACTCAGCCTTAGAGCCAGTTCATACCATAGATACACAGTCTGGATGCATTCCAGATGTTTTTGACATGTTCAGTGTGTTTTTGATGCATTTTTGGTCCAGTGCATTTTTCCCCCTCTTTTTTTCTTAACTTTAAATAAGGACATGTGTGTTCTAGTGCGTTTTTGATGCGTTTTACAGCGTTCCAGTACAGTCGAGTGCAGGAAAAATGCAGCATGTTCTACTTTTCTGGAACTGGATTGCACTGGAATTGCAAGCACTGGTGTGAACGATGCCATTGAAAACCAGATAACCTACTTTCCATGTGTTTTTGATGCAGAAGAAAAACGCACTGGACTGCATGTGTTGTGAACTGGCCCTCAAACTACAGATGAGCATTAGATGGTAAAAATATATAAGGGCTAGTTCACACCACATCATAGTCCAGTGCGTTTTTTTTTTGGCATCAAAAACACATAGAAAGTAGGTTATGTGGTTTTCAATGGCATAGTTCACACCAGTGCTTGCAGTTCCAGTTCCAGAGAAAAAAGTAAAACATGATGCATTTTTCCTGGACTGTACTGGAATGCTGTAAAATGCACCAAAAACGCACTGAAACACACATGTCCTTATGTAAGGTTAAGAAAAAAAGAGGAAAAACGCACTGGACTGCATCAAAAACTCACTGGAATGCATCAAAATCGCATGCAGAAAAGCATCTGGAACACATCTGGACTGCGTTTTCTATGGTGTGAACTGGCCCTAAAGCACATCTTAAACCAAAGCCAAAAATACAATGTTTTGCAGGATACCAGTCCTGAAGCAGTGGCTGCATTATTTTTTTCTTTTTTCAGGCAAAAGACAAAAAGTACCTGTGTATGCCAAAACTGCAGCATCCTTGTCATTTCCTGTGAGCCTAAAGTAGAACTATAGGCAAAACTTTTTTTTTTTTTTTTTTTTGGATAGAGTAAGGGAGGTTCAGTTTTTTTACCATCTGTGTCCCAATGTGGAGATTTCCCTTCACTTCCTGTCTTATAGTCAAAACGGGAAGTGAGAGAAAATCCTTGCAAATTAAGGGAATCCCTTGGGGACCCCAGGTCACCAGAACTAGTTACCCCATTGGAATATTTCCTTTCTCTGGGGACAACTCACAATTTGGAAATTTCTTTTTTAATTTCACTTTGAATAATAATGGTAAACAGGACAAATAGGGTGAATTCTTTCAGGGTCACAGACAGCAATACAAACCTAATGGGGGCGATTTACTAAAACTGGAAAGTGCAAAGTCCGTTGCAGCTGTACATGGTAGCCAATCAGCTTCTAACTGTAACTTGTTCAATTAAGCTTTGACAATAAAACGAAACAGAAAGGGAGGCGCGCGCACCTAGTGCATTACCATAAAAAAATTATTAGAATTGTAAAAAAGTGTAAAAATGAATACTCACAAAACCACGGTGGGGTAACAGCTCATGCGTTTCGGGGAGGTCAGCTCTGAGGAAGGGGGTGCACCCCCGAAATGCGTCAGCTGTTACCCCACCTTGTGCTCTTTCATCTACCCATTTGCATCATCTCGCTTTGGTTTTATGGCTTTGTGATACCACATTGTGGTTTTGTGAGTATTCATTTTTAAACTTTTTACAATTCTAATAAATTTTTATGGTAATGCACTAGGTGCACGCGCCTCCCTTTCTGTTTTGTTTTTTAGTATCTTTCGGATCACCCTGTCCGAGGGGGGCAGCACACATTTATTTGGTGTTTTATTCCTTGATGCTCCGGTTGCCTTTACTCCGAAGGTCTTTTAGCGCTGGAAACGATTTTGCGCTCTCCAGTTTTAGTAAATCAACCCCAATGGAAGTAGTAATTCACTTCTACTCTATTCAAAGCCTAAAAAAATGTTTTTGCCTTTAGTTACTTTAAAAAAAGCAAGAAGAACCTTATCATGCTTGTGTGAACATCTAGTCCCATCAATTAGTCATGTAAAAATGAAAAACATGAAGGGACAGGAATTGAGTTATTTAGAGCAGTGTTTCTCAACCTTTTACGGTGAAGTACCCCTGCAGGTCTAAAAAAAATTCCTAAGTACCCCTCTCGCGAGAAAGTAATTTCTATTGTTTGGGTGTCATAGTTTGTGTGTGTGTATAATGTCAGTATGTTTGTGATGGTTTTTGTTTGTGTTCAATATCATTGTATGTGTGCATGCTGCAATGACAGATACACACATTATATATATATATATATATATATATATATATATATATATATATATATATATATATATATATATATATATACTGATAGATAAACGCTGACAATCCCAAACTAACACACTGTCAGACACACGCACAAAATACAAAATGAATACACAGGTAGACACATGCACGCACATGAAGCCTACCTGTGCAGTACCCACCAAATGCAGCCTCATAAATACAGTGCCCACCAAATGCAGCCTCCTGAATGCAGTGCCCACCAAATGCAGTGCCCACCAAATGCAGCCTCATCAATGCAGTGCCCACCAAATGCAGCTTCATCAATGCAGTGCCCACCA
>BLSH010254803.1:400001-424848 GCA_018402905.1 Glandirana rugosa
CTCACGGGCCCTGCAGTACACGTGTCCTCACAGCCCCCGGGCACTCGCAGTACACGTGTCCTCACAGCCCCCGGGCACTCGTAGTACACGTGTCCTCACAGCCCCCGGGCACTCGTAGTACACGTGTCCTCACAGCCCCCAGGCACTCGCAGTACACGTGTCCTCACAACCCCCGGGCACTCGCAGTACACGTGTCCTCACAGGCCCCGGGCACTCGCAGTACACGTGTCCTCACAGGCCCCGGGCACTCGCAGTACCCGTGTCCTCCCAGCCCCCTGGCCACTCACATACATGTGTCCTCCTGGAGGATGAACGGGAACGGGTATAGTTGCACTTTATTTTCCTCAGTCTTACCAGGCCCTTTGAGTACTAAGAAACCAACGTCTTCTAAAAAGAAGTTTCCTGTTCATGAACAAATAGAATGGGCAACTTCAGTTTCTCCTGAAAAGGTTTTTATCCCTTAGACTTCATTGCTGAGCTATAATCAGTGGAAAAAAATTGACAAAAAAAATAGACTATTCCAGTTGTCTCAGTTTTAAAGCGGAGCTCCACCCAAATGGGAAGTTCTGTTTTGTAGCCTCTTCCCTGGCTCCTGTTTGTGAAATGGAGCTTTCATGGAGGAGGGGGGAGCAGGTACTCGATTTTGACAGCTACCCGCTCCCACTTCCATTCCGAACGCATTTGTATACTCTTTGAATAAGGACGTCTCTTTGGTAAGGCATTTGACAAGCTCAGTAAGGATGTCACAGGAGTTGAGGTCCTTCTCCCACAGCAGAAAGCTCCAAAGCGCCTCCACTCGGGGCTTCTGCCTCCTCAAAACACAGAGCACTACACCTATTTCAGCAGGCTTCAAAGCCAAAATTCAGCCCCAGCATCTGGACCCAGGGTCATTTTTTTTTTTAATCTGCAGATTTCTTTGGAACAAATAACTGCATTGGAGTACGATGAATATGGATTTACTAACCTATTAGTTCAACCAAAAACTGGACAGGTTTCATGCATTCCCTTTGCTAAAACTTTTACCTTGTCTTCTTTAAATGCTGAGGCTGAGAGCATTCCAGTCATGCTCATGCTTCAGCTTGGCCTTGAAGAACGTAGCATGCCGACTTTGTTAGCTGGTGCTCCATGGTCTCGACCAGATCTGTTAACGCAAGGATCCGTTTTTATGCCAACCATGGAATTTAAATCTTGTATTGTCAGTGTTAAAAAGATCCCCTTTTTGTGGCTGTCTCTTTGTCCACAAGGGTTTCTAAAGTGTCAGCTTTTTCCTGTAGGCCCACTCTATTGTTACATCACAACAAGGTTGTTTTAACAACAAAGATCTCTTTTTTGCCCAATGTGGTCTGTCTTTCACCTTTATGAGAAAAGTGTCTGGCACTGATTCTCTTCATGGAGATTGCTCTCCATTTCCTGGATGTGGTGAGAGCAATTTAACTTTTCTGCCACTGCAGATTAAGTCCTTTTTTGTCATTTCAGAAGGTCTTAAAGAAGTATCGTTATTTATATTTAATTTTTTTTACCTTTTTACAGTACTGTACTCCTACTGTATTCTTTATGCTCCTGCTTGCCTCAGTCAAGTGCTGGGAGCTGGAGACAGGCATTCACTAGCAAAGCAGTCATCTCCTTGCTGTCTGCAGTAAAAGTTTCAGCTACGTCCACAGATGCTAGTTTCAGTTAAAATGTTCTGCATTCTGCTGTTTTAATGTCCTTGTTTTCCTTTTTGAGCTTTTTTTATGTTGGTCTGGTTTGCCTTTGTTATTCAGTATGACTGTCCCTTAGCTTGATTTAGCTTGCTTTTGGTTGTCCCTAAAGCTGGCCATACATGGAGCAAATTTCTTTCCTGCAACCACGGGTTGCAGGAAAGGAATTTGCTTGATTTCCCCCCCTCCTGAACAGACACAATTGATACAGGAATCCCTCCTGCCGGGGCTATTGTCTTCTCCCCCGGCGGGGGGAAGCTGTCCCCACTGGGAGAAGATAGCGATTGCTACCAGCTATAGCAGCCACTACCGATAATCGCAGGTAAAATCCAGCTCGCTGGTTGTACTTGCGTTGATCGATTAACTTGGTACATTCAGCCTGCCCATACACGGTTTGATTCCCAGCAGGAACCAGGTGAGTTTCGAACCGCGCATGGCCTGCTTTAGTTTTATACTCCAACTGTAACCCTCAATGGATGATAGAGAAAATAGGATTTTTGTACACAGCGTAAAATCCTTTCCTCTGAGTTCATTGGGTGACATATCTCTAGCCTCATATGCTATTGTACAGTAGACTGCTTGCTATAACTGAGCAGATGGGAGGTGTCATAGCTTCAAGGGGGCTGACCTTCAGTTTTCTATGTGCCTAGTGTTTATTTCTCATTTAGGCGCCTGTGTAACCTTAGGTTTCTGACTATTAGACTGTGTCGCTCATTGGCTTACATGGAGTACAAAAATCCTATGTTTTTTTTCTCTGATGCCTCTCATTTATCATCTTACATTATCTGTTTATTTTTTTTATCATCATTACAGATCTATAATTTGTCCCAAAATATACAAGAGGATGATCTACAACAGCTGCAGGTGAGTGTATCATAATTCTCTTTTTATGTTCAGCCAGTAAAAGAAATCATCCTGGATAGTGTTTCCCAATCTCAAGAGACTATGTTGCTAAACTGAATTTGAAAGTAAACACTTAAGGGCCGCCCCACGTACATATACTGCGGCAGAGGGCAGCAAAATCGCATACCTGTATGTGACTCCTTGGATCGACTCTGGGGCGTGCGCGCTGCCGGAGCTGTGCCCGCGCTGTAATTGGACTCACCGGGTCTGGCGGCTGCGATGGCTGGCCAAGACCCGCTGATCGTTCATTGGAAAGGTAGAACGGCGGTCTGCCTATGTAAACAAGGCAGACTGCCGTTCTGTCAGAGAGGGAGAGAGAGATCTTGTGTTCATGCTAATCAGGCAGCCAGTCCATCCCCCACACAGTTAGAAATCACTCCCTAGGAGCACACTTAACCCTTTGATGGCCCCTGATGTTAACCCTTCCCCTCCAGTGTCATTTATACAGTGACAGTGCTTTTTTTTTGGATCACTGTATTGGTGTCACAGATTTGTCTGCCGCAGTGCCGCCAAAAATAGCTGATCGACGCCATTGCTAGTAAAAACAATAAAAAATAAAAAGTCTGTAAATATATCCCGTAATTTGTAGACACAATAACTTTTGCGCAAACCAATCGATATACGCTTTTTGGGATTTTGTTTGCCAAAAAATATGTAGCAGAATACAAATCGCCTAAATTGATGGAGAAATTTAGATTTTTCAGTTTTTTTTTTTTTTCTTCAAAATTGTCTCTTTGTTTATAGCACAAACAATAAAAACCGCAGAGGTGATCAAATACCTCCAAAAGAAAGCTCTATTTGTGGAAAAAAAAGGACATCAAGTTTATTTGGGTACAGTGTTGCATGTCTGTGCAATTGTCAGTTAAAGCAACGCAGTGCCATATCAGAAAAAATGGCCTGGTCAGAACGAACGGGGGTAAAAGCTTCCGGAGCTGAAATGGTTAAAGCTGTCCCTATAAAGGAGATAGGGGATGCCTACCGACAAGCACTGCTTAGTTGAACAAAAATCCCCCCTCCCCCAAAATCTTTTATGCACAGTAGAGGTCATCGGAACTCAATAGTTGGGCACAACACACACATGCGGACAATTTGTTTCATCAGTTCAGTCATGTTTTTGAAAAAAAAAAAAACTGATGAAGTTTACATCAGTTGGTCACAAGTTTGTCACCGGTTTTTACATCCACCAGCTAGAGTCCTTAACCACTTGAGTTCCAGAGCCATTTCTCATGCAAAAACTGACCACTTGTCTGTTTTACATCTGTTTTTCGTCCGATTCGTTCTTTTAACAGAAGAAAAATAGGGCTTTGATCTGTTCCAAACAAAGGATGTTGACAGAAGCAGATGTAAATGGATGATCATTGATGAGATGCATTGATGCCTGTTTTTTATTCGTCAACGGATGGATGAAAAACGGACAAAGGGTTCGCATGTGTGAAATGGCCTTTAGTACCTGCTGTCCGGCAGGTTTTATTTACAATTTCAGTTTACCAGCAGTTACTTTAACCACTTCAACTCTGGAAGGTTTTACCCCCTTCAAGACCAGGGCATTTTTTGCTATTCAGCTCTGCGCTACTTTAATTGGCAAGAACGCAGTCGTGCCTAGTATACAAATTCAATTTCTCTTTCGTTCGTCAACAGGCACAGCGATTCTTAGGACTAAGTGGGTTATACTGTCCTCTTCAGGAGTTTACTAGGCAGAACAGGCAGTTCTTACAGCAAAAAAAAAAAAAACCGTAACAGACACAGCCCCTCCCAGGGGGCAGTCTCCACTGGCAGGTAACCCCACACCCAGCTCTGCTAGCTCAGTTTTTTTTCTGCCTAGTGCAAGGAGTTAGACCTAGGCTCCCTGTTGGGATCTGTGGTACCTCTCTGGTCCACTTTCAGCTGTCCTGGGACAGCCTCACAGATGAAGACTTCAATCAAGCAGCCGTGCTGGGCAACAGGCTGGGTCTTGGACCCTGGTAGTCTCCCCAGCCGGCCATCACGTGTTAGACCGGATGCTTCGCGCTGGGTCGACCACGACTAACCCCGATCCAGACGGGGTGGCCCCGCGGGTTAAATGCCCCACCGTCGCACGCAGTGTGCCCAGGGCCGACAGCTCCCTTCGGCCTAGCCGGGAGTGCGAAAGCTGTCCGTGTGGGATCCCCCACACCGCCCGACTAGATGGGGAAAGTAAGCCCCCCTCCCCCTCGGGGGTGCGGGGGGAGCTGGCGGGTCCCCCCTCCGAGGTGTCAGTGTAGCGGGTGGTATCCCTCCCCCACCACTCCGGTACCCCGCTGTCGTACCCCCTCATGCTGCGGCGGTCGGATCGCTCGGCGGCCATTTTGCCGAGGTCCGGCTGGCATTTTCCTGTAGCTGGCCGCATGGTAGAGCCCGGGGAATGGCCGGCGGCCATTTTGGCATAGCCGTGCCGCTGTTTTCTATGGTAATTGGCCTCTAGTGGTGCAGGGCGGCCATTTTTCTGTTGTCTCTGCACCTTGATCTGGCCTGTGTGTGCCAGGGGGTGGTCCTGGTCGCGCTGGCGCTGTTTTACCCCCCCCCCCCCTGCACAGCCGGATCTCCCTGGGCACACCGTCCTTTAGGGACCCGGCTGACAGGAGGGTCGAAGCTTGCGTCAGATCGCTGTTTGTTTTGATGGGATCAGCCAGGCGGCCTGTTGTGGCTTCTGTGCTGGCGTCGCACAACACTCACTATGTGGACACTCAGATTCCCCCTGATTGCATGGGTCTCACTGATCAGCTTGTCCATGGGCTACAATATCTATGTGATGCAGCCCTGGACGTGCCCCCCCCCTGACGTCCAAGGCGTCTGTGGTCTCTGTGGTGGCCTTGGCTGTAGTGCTGGTCGGCGGACCAGACATCCAAAAAAGGGCCCTGGCGGACTTGCCTTTTTAGGGTGGGCAGCTCTTTTGGCCTCCTTGGTTGAGATTATCAACAACCTCACAGGTGGGAAGAGCACCTTTCTTCCAGAGACAAGGAGGATTACATCCCCCCCCCGCTCCTCGGGCAAGGGATTGCAGCCCGCTAAGGCCCCCGTGGGGGGACAGAAGCGTCCCTGGCAGCGTAACCATGCTAAGTCAGGGGACGAGGCCTCCTCCGCATGTCGGGTTGCCTCCACGTGGCTCTCGGGTGGGGGGGGGTGTCTCCTGGGGTTCGCAGACAGGGGGTCCTCCTGCATTTCGGACCACTGGGACGAGATGGTCTTCGTTTCCGCCCCCCAGACAGGCTATTCACCTCTAACCTTCAGCTGCCTGCAGGCCCTATTTCAGGGCTGTACAGGACCTGTTTGGTCAGGGGGTGGTGTTTTCGTTCCGCATGCGGAGCATTCCCAAGGTTTTTTTGTTCCAACATTTTCGAGGTTCCGGAGAAGGATGGGGTTTGTTCCATCCTAGATCTGAGGGACCTCAACAGGTTTGCGCGGGTCTGCAGGTTTTTTCGGATGGAGTCGGTCCGCTTGGTGGTAGCGGCCGTGCACCAGGGCATTTTTCCTGGCCTACCCCGACATCAAAGATGCATACCTGCATGTTCCCATCTGCGCCTAGCACCAGTGCTTCCTGCGCTTTGCGGTTGGAGAAGATCACTACCAGTTCATAGCTCTCCCATTTGGCCTGACCTCGGCACCTCTGGTCTTCGCCAAACTGCTGGCCCCGGTTCTGGCTCTGCTGAGGCAGAGGGGCTTTGCGGTGGTGGCGTGTCTGGAGGATATTCTCCTGCGAGCGGAGTCGGCTCCAGCGCTCAGGGCCAATGTGGCGATCACCCTGCACACTCTGCACGAGTTTGGATGGGTGATCAACCTTCCGAAGTCGGTTATGATTCCGTCTCACCACCTGGAGTATCTGGGGCTGATCTGGGAAGCAGCCCGAGCGAAAATTTTCCTTCCGCCAACCAAGCGACAGACGCTTCAGTCGGCATTTCGGTCCCTGCTGTCCCAAAAATGGGCCTCACTTCATTTTTTTTTTTTTTTGCATGTGGGTCCTAGGCCTCATGGTGGCCCCTTTGAGGCAGTCCCTTACGCTCAGTACCACACCCGGGTTCTGCAACGGGAGATTTTCCTGAGATGGGACAGGTCCCCATCTTCCCGGGATCGGGTGATCAGGATGGATCACCAGGTAAGGGCCTCGCTACTCTGGTTGCTGCGGTCCCCGGCTCTTCGGTCTGGGAAGTCTTTCCTCCTCCTTCACTGCACGGTGATCACGACGGACGCCAGCCTGATAGGCTGGGGTGGAGTCCTGGAGCTGATCTCAGCCCAGGAACGGTGGTCTCCGGAGAGGGCTCGTCTCCTGATCAATGTCCTGGAATTGCGGGCGTTTTTGGTGCTGTGGCATATACGTGTATCACCAGGGCGGGATGAGAAGTTCGGCTGCGGCCTCGGGGGTAGTTCCCATTCTGCGGTGGACAGGAAGTCACGTTCTGGCAATCTCTGCCATTCACATGCCGAGCGTAGAAGGTTGGCAGGCGGACTATCTCAGTCATCAGCGCCTGGACCAGGCAGAGTGGTCCCTGCACCCAGACGTGTTTCATCAGATTTGTCTGAGATGGGGTGCTCCGGATGTGGACTTGCTAGCGTCCTGTCTCAATCGGAAAGTGCAGACCTTCATGAGCTGAACGAGGGTTCCCTTGGCGGACACCGCGGATGCTCTTGTGGCTCCGTGGGCTCGGTATTGACTCATCCTGGCCTTTCCTCCTCTTAAACTGCTTCTGCGCCTTCTGTGCAGAATAGGAGCGGAGGGTATACCGACCATGCTGGTAGCCCCAGATTGGCCTAGGCTTCCTTGGTACGCCGACGTAGTACGAATGGTGGTGGACATCCCCTGGCGGCTCCCGCTTCGCGAGCATCTTCTGTCCCAGGGGCCCATCTGACTTTACCTTCTCTGGCTTTAATGGCCTGGCTATTGAATCCCAGGAGTTGAGGGATTGAGGCGTCTCAGACTCGGTGATTCCCATCATGCTGGAGGCACGTAAGGCCACTTCACGTAAGATTTTCCACCACACCCGGAAGGCTTAATTCGCCTGGTGCGAAGCCGGGGAGTGGAACTCTCGTTCCTTCTTGGTGTCTCGAGTTCTGGCCTTCCTACAGAAGGGGCTCGACCGGAAACTGGTGTTGTGCACTATCAAGTGTCAGGTTTCTGCTCTGGCGATCTTTTTGCATTGTCCTTTGGCGACGCATTCATTGATCCGTACTTTCATGCAGGGGGTTCGGCATGTCGCCTTTGGTGCCATGGGACCTCAATTTGGTCCTCTTGGTGCTTCAGAAGCCACCTTTTGAGAAAACCATAAAGTTTTTCAGGCGGCCATGTGAGACACGTGTGGTTCCTCACTGAGGGTTCGGTTGGGTGTAGTTTCTGTTGTTGTTCTGTTATCCACCCCTCATTTTTGGCACTGCTTTTGGACGTCCCACTTAGTTTTAAGAGTCGCTGTGCCTGTTGACGAACGAAAGAGAAAACTGGATTTTTTTGACATACCAAAAAATCCCTTTCTCTGAGTTTGTTGACAGGCACAGCACCCACCCCTCTGGATGTTGCACTGCTTGTTACGAACTGAGCTAGCAGAGCTGGGTGTGGGGTTATCTGCCCCTGGGAGGGGCTGTCTGTTACTGTTTTTTTTTTTGCTGTTAGAATTGCCTGTTCTGCCTAGTAAACTCCTGAAGAGGGCAGTATAACCCACTTAGTCCTAAGCGTCGCTGTGCCTGTCGACAAACTCAGAGAAAGGAATTTTACAGTAAGTCAAAAAAATCCCATTTTTTTATCATTTTTTTTCCACACAAATAGAGCTTTCTTTTGGTGGTATTTGATCACCATAGGGTTTTTTATTTTTTGTGATATAAACGAAAAAAGACCAAAATTTGGAAACAAAAACAATATTTTCTACTTTCTGTTATATCCAATAAAATCACATTTCATCATTAATTTAGGCCAAAATGTATTCTACTTTATTTTTGGTAAAAATCCTAATAAGTGTATTAATTGGCTTGCGTGAAAGTTATAGCGTCTACAAACTATGGTATATATACAGTTGTGCTCCTGAGTTTACATACCCTGGCAGAATTTAGGATTTCTTGGCCATTTTTTAGAGAATTTGAATGAGAAAACAAAAACATTTCTTTCACTCATGGTTAGTATTTCCCTGAAGCCATTTACTATCAATCAACTGTGTTAACTGTTTTTAAATCATAATGACAACAGAAACTACCCAAATGACCCTGATCAAAAGTTTACATACCCTGGTGATTTTAGCCTGATAACATGCACACAAATTGACTCAAAGGGGTTTGAATGGCTATTAAAGGTAACCATCCTCACCTGTGATCTGTTTGCGTGTAATTAGTGTGTGTATATAAAAGGTCAATGAGTTTCTGGACTCCTGACAGACCCTTGCATCTTTTATCCAGTGCTGCACTGACATTTCTGGATTCCGAGTCATGGGGAAAGCAAAAGAATTGTCAAAGGATCTGCAGGAAAAGATAGTTGATCTGTATAAAACAGGAAAGGGATATAAAAAGATATCCAAGGAATTGAGAATGCCAATCAGCAGTGTTCAAACTCTGATCAAGAAGTGGAAAATGAGGGGTTCTGTTGAAACCAAACCACGGTTAGGCAGACCAACTACTGTTTCAGCCACAACTGCCAAGAAAATTGTTCGGGATGCAAAGAAAAACCCACAAATAACTTCAGGTGAAATACAGGACTCTGAAAACATGTGGTGTGGCTGTTTCCAGATGCACAAAAAGGAGACACTTGATGAAAGATGGGCTGCATGGTCGAGTCGCCAGAAGAAAGCCATTACTACGCAAATGCCACATAGTATTCTGCTTACAATACGCCAAACGGCACAGAGACAAGCCTCCAACCTTCTGGCACAAAATCATTTGGAGTAAATGGAGCTTTTTGGCCACAAGCATAAACCCTACATTTGGAGAGGATTCAACAAGGCCTGTGAAACATGGAGGTGGATCGCTGATGTTTTGGGGATGTGTGAGATACAAGGGCACCGGAAATTTGGTTTAAAAGTGATGGCAAGATGAATGCAGTATGTTATCAAAAAATACTGGAGGACCATTTGCATTCATCAGCCAGGAAGCTGCACATGGGATGTACTTGGACATTCCAACATGACAATGATCTAAAACGCAAGGCCAAGTCGACCTGTCATTGGCTACAGCAGAATAAAGTGAAGGTTCTGGAGTGGCCACTCTGGGGAGATCTCAAACGTGCAGTTCATGCAAGACAGCCCAAGAATTTCCAGGAGCTGGAGGCTTTTTGCCATGAGGAATGGGCAGCTTTACCATCTGAGAAGATTAAGAGCCTCATCCACAAATACCACAAAAGACTTCAAGCTGTCATTGGTGTTAATACACAGTATTAGGAACTGGGGTATGAAAACTTTTGATCAGGGTCGTTTGGGTAGCTTCTGTTGTCATGATTTAAAAAGAAAAGAGTAAACGCAGTTGATTGATAATAAATGGCTTCAGCCAAACACTAACCATGAGTGAAAGAAACATTTTTGTGTTTCAATATTTTTATTAGTGTTAAAAGTCACATAACAATCAGGTACATAGATTCATCTATCTCAAACTCTGAGCACATACAAAGAAACGTTGTTGTGTTCTCATTTATATTCTCTCAAAAATGGCCAAGAAATAAATAATTCTACCAGGGTATGTAAACTTATGAGCACAACTGTATTTGAAAAATTATCAATTCAAAATTACTGATGGCCTATCTCATTTCTTGAGGCCCTAAAGTGCTAGGACAGTGCAAATTGCCCCAATTTTTTTGGAAAGTAGACAGTGTGAGGCATTTAGTAAGAGGTATAGCGATTTTTTTTTTTTTTTTTTTTTGAAGTTGTCATTTTTTTCGTCACAATTTTTCTTAAAATGAAGACATTGAATACGTTTTTTTTTTTTTATTTATTTATTTGTTTACATACTGTCACCAGAGCAGTACATTGTCCTCATATGACTGCTGTGGCAGAATGTTAAAATAAAAATGTACATTTTTTATTCAATTTTTGTTAAACATTTTATTTTCATTTTTTTTTACTATTTATTTTTTACATTTCTTTAAAGTAGTAGGTTTTTTTTACACTTTGTTTGCTATTAAAATGAAAATCATTGTAATAGCAAAGTTTTCAACTTTGGTTTTACCATTCATGACAGCTATGATTACTAGTGATCTGTGATTGCCTACAGCTAATCACATGGTATAGGATGCAGTGATTGGCCCAGGTATCATGTGATAGGTGTGGGTCAAACTCAGCATAGGCAACACAGCTGTTATGAATTCATTCATAACCGCTTTATTGACACTGTCATCACGTCATAGCATAGCAATCCCATGATCACCGGGCCCCCAAGTAGAGATCTGCAATCGGCACTGCACTTGCCAAGTCTGAGCAGGCAAAATGATGTACATATAAGTAATTTTGCCTTCAGATGCTGACCTGCCACAGTGGCTGTGTTAGAGTCCTTAATTTACTGTATATGGCTGCATTCATTTCCATAAAAAATGTTATTAGGTGTGAAAAATCGAGCAAAGGACAAGAATACAAAACTGAGACATAAGCATACAGTGTTTTACTGAGTAAAGCATATTAATAAGGTTTAGAAAAACTGAAGATCTAAAGGTTGATGTATTAATTTCTCTTGCCATTCTTCAGCTTTTCACTGAATATGGACGACTGGCTATGGATGAGATCTTCTTGAAGCCCTTTCAAGTAAGAAATGAGCAAGATAGAAATCTGAGCTTGAATTGCATTGCAATTGGTATTATTATTGCTAGCAAAAGTGTGCCTGTTCAAAAACTATTAGGCCTCATACACACGGGCGTATGAAAAAAAATAAGCAAAACGTCGGGCTCGACGTCAGGGAAAAATCTGTTTTTTTTTTCGGTGTTTTGCATCGGCGTTAGTGAGCGTCGGTGTCAATAGGCATTTAAAAAAAAAAAATAAAACATTCCTTTGCTATTTTTTAACCTGAAACGCCGGCGTCAAAAACACTGGTTAACGTCGGTATGGCATTAGTGAGCGTTTTGCCGCGTCACCGTCAAATAACGCGAAAACATTACAGCCTCGGAACGCGCTAGCCGTGGGTTCTACTTTCAGCTCACTAACGCCGACGCCATCTACAGCTCAAAAATGTCAGCGTTTTTATGGGGTCATTGAATAACATGAAGAGATGTAAAAAAAGTGGCTGTAAAAAACACCCATGTGTATGAGGACTTAGAATTGGGATATTATCAACAGTGTTGATGAATTGTTAAGCCGAGTACACACTATTAGTTTTTTCTTTTTTCTTTCAACCCACAGGGTTGAACAAGAAACTGTCAGCTCCGGTCAGAGCCAGTGTACTAACCATGCAAACGATCTCTCCCGCTGAGCTGTTGTGTTCTGACAGGGGGACGGACTCCCCGCCAGAACAGAGCTCTCCGATCAGCGATCTCGATCAGGAATCGGACGACTGCTGGTTTTCCAGCATGCATGTCTGACAGAAGCCGAATGGCAGACCGATATACATATGGGCCGAATGTCGGCCGTTTTTTTTTGGGGGTTATTTTTTTTTTTTTTTTTTAAACGAGTTTTTATTGCCATATGCTTAAACAAGGTACAGTTCACAAAAGCAAGAACATATAGTTGAATACATATATACAGGAAAAGGAGAAGTATTCTATATATACATTTACAGGTTAGCCTATCTACATGCAGCATATGCCTTTTGTTGTTATCACAGCACATAAAGGAGAGTCAGAAATACTTCTAACCTCCTAGAACCAAAAAACAAAGAGGACAAAGAAAAGAGAACAAGGAAGTTAATGCCCCTCCTTTTCAAATCTGCGTGTGCAACCAACCCATTCACATCATATGTTCTACAGTAAGTTCAACCATGCCATGATGTCACACCTATGTAGGATAAACAATAAACTAGTACCTATAGAAAAAACCTGAGACAGTTTGACCTTTCATTGCTTTTTACAGGTAATCAGCCACTGTATCCATAGAATCCACCAATCTCGCTCAAATTCTGGTACATTTTTAGGCCATCCCATAGCTTCATATGCCAATCTATATAGGGTAACATTTAAAACTTTCAAGTGGACAGTGTAAGGTGGTCTGTCCGTATCCAATTTATCAGTTTACGGACATAGAAAAACAATAGTCTCAGAACGGTTTTCATATTCCTATCCGTGAGATCACCCTCAATTATTCCCAGAAATCCTACCATAGGGCTGCATATATTTGTGAGGTCAAAGGTATCTGCAATGAATTGAGTAACCTGGGACCACAATAGGCGAGTTCTATTGCATTCCACACCTTATGCAAAAAGGAACCCTCAGTTAATAAACACTTATGGCACAGAGGGGTGTCTCTTCTCCCCATTTTGGTGCAGGGGTGTGTAATACAATTGATGCAGGTACCATAGCTGAATCATCTTGTCTTTGCAGATATGACCGTGTCCATATAAGAAAAAAAGTACTTCCTCCCATAATTCAGCTGTCAGCTCTGGAACTATTATACACCATCTCTCCCTAGTCTTCTGATTGTGCCTACCTTCCACGCATGTCAGCGTGGTATAAAAGCTAGATATTAATGTTCAGGTCTCAGTAGGAGCTTTTCCAAGCTAGTATGGCCGTTTTTTTAACCATTCATTGTCTCCCGGCATTCAGCTCGTGTGTGTGTGTGTGTATAGGGCTTTAGAGTTAAAAGTGAGGAATGCAGAGGACATCAGTGTGGGCAGAATGTTCAGGAGATGAGAGCAGGGGGTATGATATCGGGTGGTCTGTGCAGGAGAAAAATGATGAGTATGACGGTGAAGTTTGCACAAACTTGCTCTAGGGATGATAGGAAGAATAGTAGAGTGAAAGGGCAGACACTGTTGTGTATGGTACTGGTACTAGCTAGAAATAGTGATAGGTGACACCTGGACAGTGTTGCCTGTCAGGAGGTAAGGCAGCAGGGGAGAAATGTCTCTGTAAAGGGTAAGGGAGTTGGGGAAGGCTTGCAGGGGTGAGGCAACTGGGTCAGACATATATCTGTGCGGGAGGAGGGGAGAGCGCTTGTTCGGCAAGAGGGAGAAGAATATCTAGTGGGGGGGGTTGGTTGATGTGGCCTTTGACAGAAAAGGGAGATGGGTGAGGAGGGATACTTATACAGGGGTGAGACAGCTAGGAAGGGATGTCTGTCATTGTGGGGTAGCGTGGCCTCTCATCAAGATGGGAGTTTGGGTGGGGGGAGCAAAATCTGTTAGTGGGGGAGGAGAGATGGTTATGGAGGGATGTTTTTGGGAATGGGGTTGAAGCGACCAGGCAGGGATGTCTGTTAACAGAAAAGAAGAGAGGTGGCCAGGGATAAATGCTTGTTTGGGTGAGGAGTAAGTTGGCCACGGAAAGATTTCTGTCTGTCAGAGTAGAGGGTGGGAGGAGGAGACGTGGCCAGGGAGCACTGTTAGTTTTACATCCAAAAACCAATCCACCTATCTCAGAACAAGCCCTAATCTGTCAATAATGTGGCAGACCCTGGCTTGTTCTCTGATCTCCCAATCAAAATATGCCAGCATGTAGCATGGCGTATCCAGAGAGACATAGCTGCTCCCAGTGTGTACTAGGGCTTGGTGTACCTTTATTTTTTTTATGTTCTGTATCTCATGAAATGTGGTATGTGATTAGATATTTAATGCCTTCCCTAATCAAGTAGTCCATCTCATCTTTTGAACAAAGTGGAGAACTTTATCTGTATTGTTCCCCTAAAATGCTACATTTTACCAGCAGGTGGCACTGTAGGTTAAACCTGTGATTGTAGCAGTCCCTGAGCCCAGTAGAACCTATATACATAACTCAATTGTAGTTGTAAAATAAGTGTCACAAGGGCAGATGACAGGGACCAGCAGGGCAGAGGAAAGGGGGCCACCAGGGCATTATACAGGAGTAAGCAGGGCATGGAGTCATGTTGTAAAGCGCTGTGCAAGCTGTTGGTGTTATATAAACCTTGTATAATATGTATGTATAATCTATCGATCTATTCAATCCACTGGTTGAATGAAAAAAAAAATTACTTGTGTATGGCCAGCCTTAAACCGGCCATAGACTGTTTCGACGATCCCTGCTGAACCAGCAGATTTGAAGCATGTATGATCAACTTTGGTACAACCAGCCTGCCAGATTTTGCATGCAATTATTGCCAGCAGCTATAGCCGCTAGCAATAATCATTGTGTGTCCTCCCAGCCAGGAGGGCTGAAAGAGTGTGTACTGGTTCCGTGGACCCCATGAAAGATTTCTGATTAACAGATAAACAAGCAGAAGAAATTGTGTGCGTCTCATCATTCTTCATTCACATTGACCTTGGCAAAGCTCCAGCCTACACCGATTTCCTGTGGATAGTACCTGGGCAGCTTTCCTTGGTTTAAAGGAATTACATATTCATATCTTTCTAGCTAGTAACTCTTTGGTATGTAACAGAGGATTCACTTAAAAAATGTTGCATGTTAAATTTGTTTTTCTTTCTTTTCTTTTTTTGTTTACAGACCCTTATGTTTTTGGTTAGAGATTGGAGCTTTCCTTATGAATATCCCTATGGGGCAGAAGGAGGTGCAAAGTTCCTAGAGAAGAGGCTGAAGGTATGTGCACTGTCTGTTGCCAGCTGTTCTTCAGTTAAATCGTTTGTCCAACATCTAACTGAGAGTTCTTAATTCATAAAAAGCAATTTATCAAAGTATAGTATGGGCTCTGCAGTGGTGTGTGTGTATATATATATATATATATATATATATATATATATATATATATATATATATTTATTAAGGATAGGTAAAAAAGTGAGCAGTCCAATGCTCATTACCACGAAATAGCACTGGTTGGTATCATTCCTAGGTCAGAATAATGGACCTGTAATCAAACAGATACGGGACTTTAACTATAACTGCCCAATGTTATATATACAACATAACCAAATTTCATAAAAGTACAATTTGATTTATAAACAATATAAACTCCAGTATTTAAATTTGTAATCCAAAAACACTTGGCTATACTAGTACAGACTAAACATGCCAGCTTCTTTGTACACATTTTGCTAATTCTTTCAGCTTCTTCAGGACTTAGCAAAGCTATTTTCATATCCAATGACAGCTTCACCAAATGTGCTGAAGAAGCAGAAATAAATTGGTGAAACGCATAGACAAGGTATGTTTTCGTTCAAGTATTGGAGAGTTGGTTAACAGCCCATTCTTTATATGGTATGTTTAAGTCCTGGCTATATATATATAAACGAAAGGGGTTCTATATTGTGAAAAATAAACAACTGCATTAATCTGTGCGAGGGGGCAAAGATACTAGGAATGTATTTTGAAGCACATCTTCCCAGATTTCCTTGGTGACCACACGTCTAAGAAGGGCCTGACGGATCTCCGCTTTCAGGGCGGTCGGCTCTTCGGGGCGCAGTTGGATGAAATCATTAAGGATTTCACTGGAGGGAAGAGTACTTTTCTTCCGGAGCCCAGGCGTCGGGAGCTCCACCGCAAGCAGGGTCCTAATCCTTCGGGTCAGAAGAGGTTTTTTCGTGCCCCCGGTGCAACAGCCAAGGGGTCGAGGCCCGGCAAGTCTGCCGCGGGGGGCGGTAAACGACCCTGGCAACGCAAGAGCGAAAAGACAGAGGATAAGTCTGCCTCCGCATGATGGGTTCCCGAGGGCCGTCTTCTGGGGTTCCCAGACAGGTGGACTGCCCGCATTTCCTGGAGGAGAACGTGGCTATCACCATGGCCTCATTGAAGGACTTCGGGTGGCTGATCAATCTGCAGAAGTCGACATTGACACCTGGAATATTTGGGTCTGATTCTGGACACGGAGCAGGCGAAGGTGTTCTTACCTCCGGCCAAGTTGCTGACACTGCAAACAGCGGTGTGAACCCTGCTGTCACGCCGGTGGTCCTCCTTATGGTTCTGTATGCGGGTGTTGGGGCTCATGGTTTCAGCCTTCGAGGCGGTACCTTACGTCCTGAGTCACACTCGGCTCCTTCAGCGAGCGATTCTGTCACGGTGGGACAAGTCTCCCCTGTCCCTGGACCAGCTGATCAGATTTGGATCATTAGACCAGGGGATCATTGACCTGGTGGCTTCGGGCCCCGGCCCTGACGTTGGGGAAGCCATTTCTTCCCCTGAATTGGTCGATAGTCACGACGGACGCCAGCCTATCGGGCTGGGGGGTGGGTCCTGGGGCAGTTGTCTGCTCAGGGCCGTTGGTCAGCACAGGAAACCCGCCTTCTGATAAATGTGCTGGAGCTGAAGGCAATCAGGCTCTGCCTCTCCCACTGGACGGTAAGGCTGCGCGGCCTCCCGGTTCGGGTTCAGTCGGACAACGCCACGGCGGTGGCGTATGTGAACCATCAGGGGGGGAACGAGGAGCTCAGCAGCGGCTGAGGAAGCAGCTTTCATTCTGCGATGAGCAGAATGACACATGCCGGCAATCTCCACCATTTACATTCCGGAGTAGAGAATTGCCAGGCGGACTTCCTCAGCCGCCAGACGCTGGATCAGAGGGAATGGTCCCTACCTCCAGAAGTGTTCCGCCAGATTTTCCACAAGTGGGGCACGCCAGACGTGGACCTCATGGCGTCTCGGCTCAATCACAAGGTGGAAACCTTTGTGTGCAGGACAAGGGACCCGCTGGCGGTCGCCACGGACGTGCTGGTGGCGTCTTGGAGTCGGTATCGACTCCTGTACGCTTTTCCTCCCATCAAGCTTCTACCGCGGCTACTGCGCAGAGTGGAAGCAGAGGGGATTCCGACAATCCTGGTAGCTCCGGATTGGCCTCAGCGTCCTCAGTACGCCGATGTGGTGCGGATGGTGGCAGATGTTCCCTGGCGTCTTCCGCTGCGCGAAGATCTGTTGTCTCAAGGGCCCATCTTGCACCCTGCTTTACCCCCGCTGGCTTTGACGGCTTGGCTATTGAGTCCCTGGTGTGAGGCGGGCAGTTGGAACCCTCGCTCTTACGTTGTGTCCAGGGTCCTGGCTTTTTTGCAGCAGGGCCTGGATAAAAAATTGGCATTGAGTACTCTCAAGGGACAGATTCGGCTCTGGCGATTCTATTTCAACGGCCTTTGGCGTCACATTCGTTGACTCGTACATTTGTACAAGGTGTGCGCCATGTGGCTCCTCTAGTACGGTCGCCTTCGGCTCCGTGGGATTTGAATTTGTTGCTTTCTGTGCTGCAGACACCGCCTTATGAGAAGATCAGGGATATTCCCTTACAATTGCTATCGCAGAAAGTGGCTTTCTTGGTGGCCATCACATCCTCTAGGCGGGTGTCTGAGCTGGCAGCATTGTCCTGCAAGTCTCCTTACCTAGTCCTTCATAAGGACAAGGCGGTCTTGCGCCCGTCTCCTTCGTTTCTACCGAAGGTGGTTTCTTCTTTTCACATTAATGAAATGAATTAACCACTTCAGATCCGCGCTATAGCCAAAGTACGGCTCCAGCGCGGATCTGAAATGCCCGGAGGACGTCCATGGACGTCCTCCACTGCGCATGCTCCTGCGCACCCCCTGGCGGCAGCGGCGGCGCGCGCGCGCCGCACACTGCGCGAGCGTGCCCGTGGGAGACCCGCCGATCACCTTTAGGAGCCTCAGAACGGGGAACCGCCGTTGTAAACACGGCGGTTCCCCGTTCTGTGACAGGGGACAAGCAGATTTACTGATCCCTGTCACTGGGATCAGTTAGATCTGTTATGTCCCGGCCAGCCCTGCCCCCCCACAGTTAGAACACACCCAGGGAACATATTTAACCCCTTCACTGCCCCCTGCTGGTTAACCCCTTCAATGCTAATGACATTTATACAGTAATCAGTGGACATTTAAATTTCTGATCGCTGTATAAATGTCATTGGTCCCAAAAATGTGTAAAAAATGTCCGACATTTCCGCCCCAATATCGCAGTCCCAATAAAAATCGCAGATCGCCGCCATTACTAGTAAAAAAAAAAAATAATAATAAAAACGCCATAAATCAATTCCCAGTTTGTAGACGCGATAACTTTTGCGCAAACCAATCAATATACGCCGATTGCGATTTTTTTTTTTTACCAAAAATATGTAGAAGAATATATATCGGCCAAAACTGATGAATAATTTTTTTAATGGATTTGTACTTTAGCAAAAAGTAAAAAATATTGTTCTTTTTTGCAAAATTGTCGCTCATTTTTTGTTTATAGCGGCGATCAGAAATGACGCAGAGGGGATCAAATGCCACCAAAAGAAAGCTCTATTTGTGGGAAAAAAAGGACGCAAATTTTATTTGGGTACAACGTCGCACGACCGCGCAATTATCATTCAAAATGCGACAGCGCTGAAAGCCAAAAATTGGTCTGGGCAGGAGGGGGGTTTAAGTGCCCGGTAAGGAAGGGGTTAATAATGAATTAATGTTCTTCCTTCATTATGTCTGCACCCAGCGCATCCCAAGGAATTTGAGTTACATTCCTTGGATGTGGTGAGGGCTTGCGGGTGTACTTATCGTCTACAGCCTCCTTTCGGAAGTCTAATGCATTGTTTGTGCTGACGGATGGGCCGCGCAAAGGATTGGTGGTCTCGTCGGCTACTGTTTCCCGTTGGATCAGACAGACCGTGACCCATGCGTATACTGTTCGGGGCAAAGTACCCCCTTTTCCAGTCACGGCTCATTCCACCAGGGCAGTTAGCACTTCCTGGGCTTTCAGACACCAAGCTTCGGTGTCCCAGGTGTGCAAGGCGGCTACTTGGGCCTCGGTGCACACGTTTACTAAGTTTTACAAAGTTGATGTGTCAGTATCTGCGGATGCTGATTTTGGCCATAAAGTTTTACAGGCGGCAGTGTAGGCACGGCTGGCGCCTCCTGAGAGGATTCTGTTGGGTACAGTTGTTGTCGTTTACCCACCCCTCTTGACTGACACAGCTTTGGGACATCCCCACTTGTCTAATGAAGGGCTGCTCCTGTCAGTGAACTTAAGAGAAAAAGGGATTTTATTGAAACTTACCGTAAAATCCTTTTCTCTGAGTTCACTGACAGACGCAGCACCCACCCCTCTATGTTGCGTTTGTACGGCTTGTTACAAACTCATGTGCTATACAGAGCAGGGGGGTTATATGGGAGAGAGAGGACTGCCCCCTGGGAGGGGCCAGCTTGCTTTCTTTCTATTTGCCTAGTCAACTCCTGGTAGGATGTTCATATAACCCACTTGTCTAATGAAGGGCTGCGTCTGTCAGTGAACTCAGAGAAAAGGATTTTACGGTAAGTTTTAATAAAATCCCTTTTTTTCTGAAGTATCAAAGATGGGGGAATTTCTTATTAGTTATAATAAGAGGTTGAAGACCTGGCTGTTTTTGATGTAGCTTAGGTGCACCTAAAGCTGGCTTTTCAACATTACTCTTTTCTGTGCCTGTTGATGAAAGAATCATTTTTTATAGAGAGAGGACAGGACCAAGCCTTAGTTGGTTCAGACATTTTCCAGGATGTGTAGAATACCTTTGTAGCTCATATGCGTTTAATTTTTGAGCAGATACAGAGGAGAATTTTTTGGGAGTTGCAGGTCCTGATGAAGCTAGATGTGTAAAAAATGGTGCAATTGTCACAATTTTGTTCCCCAGGTAAAAGAACACCAGCATGAAGAGATCCAGAATGTACGCAAACACATTCACTCCTGTTTCACCAACGTCAGCTGCTTCCTTCTCCCACACCCCGGTCTCAAAGTGGCAACCAGTCCTCAGTTTGATGGCCGCCTGAAAGGTCAGTCATTTTGTTGCTTGTACTGGAAAGATTTGATGAATGATGGTCATATGTCTGCTTTTTCACCCAGTATGCAATGGACAATTCTTTCTGTTGCATACACTTTGTGGTCATGTACATTTTCTTGTATGGCTGTATAAAACACACAACAATGTCGTCATTCAGTTCACGCAGATATTGGGTATTTATGGGCCATGAAAACATTCCTCACACTTTTGATACACAAGATAAATTAGATTAGATTCCCCCATTCACACATTCGATGTGAATGCAGGAATCCTCCCTGCTATGTCATTGTATTCTGACAGCGGGAGTCTGCCACTGCCAGAATACACTGATCAGCACGGCAGCCTGTTTGCTGCATGTGCTGATTGAATGGAATTTTTCCAGTAGGATTGTTCATGAGAAGTCGATTAATAGGTCAACTTCTCATGAACAAGATTGGCCACAGATGAAACAAAATTGTCCTGCTCAGCAGCAACCAGACTATTTTTGATCCATGTATGGCCAGCTTACGATAATTACCTGATTAGGTGGGACTTTTCTTATGCACACAGAAGATTTTACAAGTGTTAACATGACTTTTAAAACGGTTTTTAAAAGATAACTCTTACTAGCGCAGCGAATAGGTTTTTTACAGCAACAACATTTCTGTAAAGCAGAATAAATATTTCTCTGTAGAATGATGGAGCCAGTTACCTAATAAGGTTCTTAAAGCAGTGTGTGACTGGCCTCCTTAAAGCATATCTGAACCTGGCTGCAATTGTTTTGTTTTGCTTTTGTTTTTTCACACTTTTTTCCCTCTTCATTTTCATCTGGCAGTCCTGTGAATAACACACTTTCTGTCTCTTCATGGCTACACTCCTTCCTCCACTCTATCTATGGAGGCAGCAGTGGTTGTCAGACAGGCTGGACCACAAACGTCTGTTCATCTTCACCACTTTATAGTTGACACATGAGAGATCGCATTGTTTTTGCTATGTTTTCAGCTCAAAAATAGAAGAGTAAATCTCCCCCTGCAGGCAAATAAACTACAATAAAACTTGACAGAGGGTCTAACCCTTCTCTGTCCACAAACGAAAAAAAAATGTTTTCCTTAACATACACTTCAACTATTGTATGGTTTATCTTATGTTTTCCATAGACATTGCTCCTGAGTTTACAGAGCAGCTGAGTGCTCTGGTGCCACTTATCCTTGAACCTGGTAGCCTTATGGAGAAAGAGATAAATGGTGCAAAGGTGACTTGCCGAGGACTGCTTGAATATTTCAGGGTAAGTTCCTCTCTTTATATCACCTTGTTCCAAATTTGTGCATGTTTTACATTAAAACCGTTACAGCTCTTGTATATTTACTACTGTTCAGAATGTCACTATCTTTTCCATATGTAGTGCTCATATGTTTATAGAGAGGGCTCATCCTGCTGTAAAGATAAGTTATCAGAAAAATGATACCTAAAGTAAATAATAATGGAAATGTTAGTGTTAACTGGTTTAATACATACATTAAAGCTGAAGTTTACCCATAGCAACTTGATAAAAAATAATAAACAGCAGTTAATCATATGCGGAACTAAACCCATTGATTTAACGGTTTAAAAACCGGTACATTCCTGGAATGCCAAGATTGCTAACTGTCACTTTTGTCCTCAACCAAGCTGTCAAACCATCAAATGTCTGGTGTCATAAATGATCACATGTGCAGCATCATGGCAGTTGCAGATCAAACTGAGCCCAGGTTCACACTAGTGCGATCCCAGACATCGCATTTGATTCGCACTTGCACCGCAGGTGCAAATCGCATGCGATGTCTGAGCAATGCGAGTTCAGCCATACAGTTGTTTAAGGCTGTCAGCAGATTGACCTCTACAAATTCATCAGTGCCTAGAAATAGAGAGCAACTGAACATGTACAGAGCAGGGTGAGACATTGTATTACTGGATTTTAACCACTTCATATCCAGGCCATTTCTGGCACTCCTTTCCTACATGTACAAATCATCATTTTTTTGCTAGAAAATTACTCAGAACCCCCAAACATTATATATGGGTTTTTTTAGCAAAGATTCTAGGGAATAAAATGGCGGTTGTTGCAACTTTTTATGTCATGTGGTATTTGCGCAGCGATTTTTCAAATGCGTTTTTTTGGGGGAAAAAAACAGTTTCATGAATTAAAACAAAACAGTAAAGTTAGCCCAATTTTTTTTCATAATGTGAAAGATGATGTTACGCTGAGTAAATAGATACCCAACATGTCACATTTTAAAATTGCGCAAACTTGTGGAATGGCGCCGAACTTTGGTACTTAAAAATCTCCATAGGCGATGCTTTAATAATTTTTACAGGTTAGGTGTTTTGAGTTAGAGGAGTTCTTGGGCTAGAATTATTGCTCTCACTCACGCACGCGGCAATATCTCACATGTGTGGTTTGGATGCCATTTACATATGCGGGTGCGACTTACGTATGCATTCGCTTCTGTGCACGAGCTCGCGGGGACAGGGCGCTTTAAATTTTTTTTATTTATTTTTTTATTTTTACACTTTCACTTTCATTT
This sequence comes from Glandirana rugosa, assembly GCA_018402905.1. Classification (NCBI taxonomy): domain Eukaryota; kingdom Metazoa; phylum Chordata; class Amphibia; order Anura; family Ranidae; genus Glandirana; species Glandirana rugosa. The sequence goes on from BLSH010254803.1 coordinate 422,889, forward strand.
TTTTTTTTTTTTTTTGATCACTTTTATTCCTATTACAAGGAATGTAAACATCCCTTGTAATAGGAAAAGTGTGTGAAATGTTCTCTTTATGGAGAGATGCGGGGTCTATAAGACCCTACATCTTTCCTCTAGACTGAAAGGCTGAGATCAGGAAAAAAAAAACGGACGATCTCAGCCTTTCCTTCTCCTTTAACTGGCATTGTTTACTTCGGAGACCCGGACGTGACGTCATGACGTGCGCCCGGGCCTCCGAGAGCCATAGAGATGACCGAGGGCCATCTGTCCCTCGGAAATCTGTGGTACCAAGTTCCGGCGGCAGGCGATTTCTTCTCCCGGTCACCGATCGCTCAGGTGAGTCGGGAGAAGCACCGGAGGGGGGGGGGGGGCATCCCCTCCCATTGCCTGTAAGAACGATCAAGTGGCTGAACTGCCGCTATGATCATTCTTACGGTGATGGGAATCGCCTGCTCTAAAAAAATGATACCTCAATGATGCCTGCAGGTGCCGGCATCATTGAGATATCACCAGTGAAATCCCAGGATGTCCACGGATGTCCTAAGGATCTGAACTGGTTAAACAGTATAGACACTTATTTTACATAGCTATACCTGCAAAAGGGGCTATCCTGAAGTGATCTAGCAGAACCCTATTTTCTGACTAAAGTTCCATTTTAACTTAAATGTGTCCAGACCAAAATAGCGATCTCTAGTCTATATTCTTGTCTACAGTTATGGAGGTCAGTTCAAGCAAGTGAAATAATTGACATAAGGCCAGTATTTTGATGCCTACCTCTTTAACCTTCTACTCCACTTCAGAATACTTTCATTTCTAGTCTGTTCCAGCCCCCTACACTTGTAGTATCGGAGCAATCTGGAAAGGAAATAATGCACTGCAAAGGGATGTATTTTAACTCCTCAACCTAAGAATTGCCCACCCATCCTTTAAAAGAGTTGTAAAGTCTCAAGGCTTCTCCCCTTAATGCATTAAGGTAAAAAACCTTCTGTGCTGCAGCAGCGCCCCCAGAGCTCCCGTTTTTCTTACCTGAACTCGATCGTTCCAGTGTCGAGGACGAGCCCAGCAGCTCCAGATGCTGTCATAGGTTCTTATTGGATAGATTGATAACAGCAGGAGCCATTGGCTCCACTGCTGTCAGTCAAATCCAGTGACATGGGGCAAGGCCGAGTACTACTGTCCGTGTCAATGGCGTGCACGAAGTGCTCCCATGGAAAGCGTCTCTCCGTGGGGGCACCCGATAAAGAGGAGGGGCCAGGGGCGCCGCTGGGGGACCCCAGAAAAGGAGGATCGGGACCGATTTGTGCAAATAAATAAACCTTTTACAATCACTTTCAGTACATACCATATCTGACTCCTGTTATACTTGGTTAGTTTGGGCAAAACAGACAATTCCAACCTAAAGGACCATTCTTTTGTGTTTCAATGTTTTTATTAATTTTCCACAAGATTATAAGTAACAGTAGCAGTACATCCATCGAGCTATGCATCAACATAGCGCATTGCAGATCACTGTTTACAAGATATCAACTTTTATATGCATCATCGTTGAAAAAAGGATTCCAATAACATCTAAGCATAAACATCCCTTTGCATTTCAACCCCCGTAAAAGAGAACCTTTATTGTTACATTCTCTTGTACAGTGGTTATTAATACTGCATAATTTATGGTAATTCATAAGGGCACTTATTCTAGAATCTTCTGTCTGGGGTATTTGTCTTGCTTTTTAGACTGTCAATATAGTTTTTATATCCCAGCTATCTGCCTAAAGCAGAGCCCAGAAGACCCGAACCCGGGGGTCCGGCTGGGTCCCGCATCCTCCAAGCTCGACTAGCACCACTATACACAGTGGTAAATAACCAGTAAAGAAAAATAAGAGGAGACAATGTGTCAGAAAGAGAAAAGAGAAAAGAAAAGAATAAAAAAAAAAAAAAAAAAAGGGGGGGG
>BLSH010254803.1:494397-507866 GCA_018402905.1 Glandirana rugosa
AGGGAGTTCTATAATCATATGAATAATGAAAATAGATTAATCATATATAAAGTCACAAAGAGGCAGATGAAGTTCAGCTACAGAGGATACACCTACCTAAACTGTGCAAGCATCCTATGCAAAAACAGAGACCCAGTGCAGATGAGGAAAGGACCATCAAAAAGATCCACACACAGTTGTAGGGCGGAACACCACCTATGTTCCCACACAAGGTAATTCCTCCTACTTTTGATCACAGGAGGTTCAGATGGAAACAACCACCGCCTAATTTGGAAATATACAAAAAGTAGATGCTAAATATCAGGCTGAAATGAAAGGCCTGTATATCAGCCAGGCCATAACATCGTATCCATCAAAAAATATATCCATCCAAACCCCTCCTACAGCTGGCCAACATATGCACCCACAGCAGTAGGGTGCAATGAAAGCAACACAAATGCAAAATAAAAAAAAGACAATCTTCAAAGAGACACTATCTCAATTATCTGGAGATAGGGCTAACATGGGAACCTATTAGGCTCAGTCCTCCTCATGTGCACTGATCGTCTTCAAATGGCCAGTGTGTGAATTTCAGGCAGATCACCCTCTATAAGTACCTCCCCAGGGCCGACACCTCCCCCACTCTAATAGGAGGATCTGGGAATTGATCATCCCAGAGCGTGTGCGGGGGTGCTTGGCTGTAAAGGCAAAAGCCAAACAGCCAGCTGCGTGTAGCGTGCGCTGCACGCTGGAACGTTTCCTCCCCACTGCCCATCTCCGGCAAGGCGGCGTCCAGGAAGTGCGTCAGAGCATCCTGACGTCATCTTCGGCGCCTAGTAGCCGGAAACTGTCGCTCAGAGGGAACCGGTGCTAGCACGGATCATCCCACCAAATGGGGACAGCGCAGAACAGCGCCCCCCATCGGTGGGATGAAAACTCCATCCCCAATGATGAAGATGGAATTATACCCCCACTCCAGAGTACTGTGTGGGGGCTTTCCGTGTCGGGAATCAGGGGCCCTGGGACCAAAACAGTCCATCACACACGAAGTCCTGTCTCCGTAGGGCCTACAATTGGGTTGTCATTCAACCCAGGGCGCAACTACTGTTTGGAACCTCGAAAAGGGCAAAGAGTAAGAATACAGAAGATTCACTTACGATCATAACCCTTACATAATAGTCAGCATGCCACTTTAAGAAAACATCTACAAAAATACTGGCACCTTTTGCTCTCGGACCCCAAGATAGCCAGTTTTCTCCCCTCTAGGCCCCTCCTCACATTTAGAAGGGCTCCTTCCCTGAGAGACAAGTTGGTATCCAGCTGTTTTTCTAGGGCCAATGGCTCTCAGGGTCCTCGGGATCCTCCCGGCACTTTTCCATGTGGCTCCTGCAACTATTGCAGATATATTTCCAGTGATACTGCTCCTCAACTCCCGGATGGTAGACCCTTTTTTGCCAAAAGCCATGTCACCTGCCAATCCATGGGGGTGGATTATATTATGAATTGCCCCTGCGGAGCGTTTTATGTGGGGAAGACCGTCCGGGAGTTTTGGAGAAGGATATATGACCATGTGTATGCGGCTGAAATGGGCGACATATATTCTAGGATTGGTTGCTATGTAGTGCAGGTGCATAATTACCATGTCCCGGACTTAAGGTTTTGGGCTCTTGAACATGTGCAGCGTGGCTCGCGTGGAGGGGATTGGAACAAACTGGTCCTCCAGCGCGAGTCTCACTGGATTTTCAACTTAAAGGCCAATGCCCCTCCGGAGATCAATGATATCTTAAGCTTTAGGACCTTTTTGGAAAGGTTTGCATCGGGCAGGAATGAGCATTTGATGCAAGGGGTATGGATCTCGCCATCTCCAGATAATTTATTATTTTTTCTTTTTCTCTTCCCCCCTTTTTTTTTGTGTTAGGCGAACATATTTTATCTTTAATGTCAGTCATTAATGATTGTGTGATTGAGATCGGGCCTTAGGTCACTGCCATGCTGTCATTTGCCAAAATGGGTCTTCCTGGCCTGGTTTAGGAGCTATCTGGTTCCCGTCCCATCCTCTTCTCTCTTGTGTGATGGACTGTTTTGGTCCCAGTGCCCCTGATTCCTGGCACGGAAAGCCCCCACACAGTACTCCGGAGTGGGGGTATAATTCCATCTTCATCATTGGGGATGGAGTTTTCATCCCATCGATGGGGGGGGGGCGATGTTCTGCACTGTCCCCATTTGGTGGGATGATCCGTACTGGCACCGCGGCGCTCTGGTTCCCTCTGAGCGACCGTTTCCAGTTAATAGGTGCTGGAGATGACGTCAGGATGCTCTGACGCACTTCCTGGGCGCCGCTTCGCCGGAGATGGGCGGTGGGGAGGAAGCGTTCTACACGCAGCTGGCTGTTTGGCATTTGCCTTTACAGCCAAGCATCCCCGCACGCGCTCTGGGATGATCAATTCCCGGATCCTCCTATTAGAGCGGGGGGTTGTCAGCCCTGGGGAGGTACTTATAGAGGGTGATATGCCTGAAATTCACACACTGGTCATTTGAAGACGATCAGTGCACACGAGGAGGACTGAGCCTAATAGGTTTCCATGTTAGCCCTATCTCCAGATAATTGAGATAGTGGGGTTTATTTACTAAAGCTGGAGAGTGCAAAAACTGGTGCAGCTTTGCATGCTAGCCAATCAGCTTCTAACCTCAGCTTGTTCAATCAAGCTTTGACAATAAAACCTTGAAGCTGATTGGTTTCTGTGTGGAGCTGCACCAAATTTTGCACTTTCTGGTTTTAGGAAATCAACCCCAGTGTCTCTTTGAAGATTGTCTTTTTTTATTTCGCATTTGTGTTGCTTTCATTACACCCTACTGTTGTGGGTGCATATGTTGGCCAGTGGTCTGTAGGAGGGGTTTGGATGGATATATTTTTTGATGGATACTATGTTATGGCCTGGTTGATATACAGGCTTTCATTTCAGCCTGATACTTAGTATCTATTTTTTGTATATTTCCAAATTAGGCGGTGGCTGTTTCCATCTAAACCTCATGTGATCAAAAGTAGGAGGAATTACCTCCTGTGGAGACATAGGTGGTGTTCCGCCCTACAACGGTGTGTGGATCTTTTTGATGGTCCTTTCCTCATCTGCACTGGGTCTCTGTTGTTGAATAGGACGCTTGCACAGTTTAGGTAGGTGTATCCTCTGTAGCTGAACTTCATCTGCCTCTTTGTGACTTTATATATGATTAATCTATTTTCATTATTCATATGATTATAGAACTCCCTATTCCTCCTTGAATTGGTGGCATTCCTGGACTGCAGCCTGTCCCATATTAGGGGGCGTTGTGCTGGGGCATTGATATGCTCCTTTGGTCTGTCCTTGCTAGGATTCATGCTGACCCGATCACTGGCATTATGCATCTCAGACCTGTTCGCCATTGCACATATATTTAATTGAGACAATTAAGGTAATGTTTATGAGTTTCACTTTTTCTCTATGCATTGTATTAATGTTGTTATGTCATCTAATGATTGTTATTTCTAATACTAGAATTACAATTTGTATGCTTCTCACCCAAAATCCCTGAAGAAGACTGACTCCAGTCGAAACGTTGGATTAATATTGATGCATGCAATTTTGGTATTCAATTGATGTCTCTATTATCATATGTACCAATGTTTTATCTTCAATTCATATATTAAGATTGTTGTCTGTCATTATTGTTTGTTATATCAGAAGACCCTATTTATTGGACCTTTTTATTAATAATTGTAATAAAATATATTTTCATGATCACGTCTAAACCTGCGTCTATTACCTGCACAGTCCCGTTCAAACCTCGTATGCATGTTCTACATTTTTGGGATGTGATGATATTCGCAGTTGGGCGTTTCTGTATTAGCTGCATGCTGACATCCCCAAGTTTTGGATGCTAATATCTTGGTCTATAAGACCCCACATCTCTCCTCTAGGCTGGAAAGCTTAAGATAAAAAAAAAGAAATCATCTCAGCCTTTCCAGCTAAAAGCACGGCAGTGTTTACATCTGCTGATGCCGGAAGTGACATCGTAATGCCACACCCAGCCTCTGAAGGTCATAGAGATGGCCGGGGGCAATCTGGTCCTCGGTCAGCTCTATGGTAAACTTCTGCAGCCGGCCGATTCATTCTCTGGCTCGCATCGGTAGAGGCACCGGAGGGCAGTGGGAGGGGGATGTCCCTTCCTGCTGCCTGTAAAAACAATCAAGTGGATGATTGTTTCTTTTTACTTTGCAGGAAATCGCCGGTGGCATCATTCAGATATCCTCACTCAAAGTCCAGGATGTCACCTGACAGCCTATGGGCGGGAAGTGGTTGACGTATACCAAGACATTTTGGACAATTTCATACTCCCAACTTTGTGGGAACTGTTTGGGGATGGCCCCTTCCTGTTCCAACATGACTGAGCACCAGTGCACAAACATGGTCCATAAAGACATGGATGAGCGAGTTTGGGGTGAATTTGACTGGAGACTGCGAGCCAGGCCTCCTCGTCCACATCAGTGCCTGACCTCACAAATGCGCTTCTGGAAGAATGGTTAAACATTTTCATAGACACACGCCTAAACCTTGTGGACAGCCTTCCCTGAAGAGTTGAAGCTGTTATAGCAGCAAAAGGTGTGCCAACTCAATATTGAACCCTAAGGACTAAGACTGGAATGCCATTAAAGTTTATGTGCGTGTAAAGGCAAGCGTTCCAATACGTTTGGCAATATAGTGTATGCGAGCCTCAGGGCCGAAACAACTAATCGATTAATCGACAACGGATCGATTATTAAAATAGTTGTCAACTATTTTCATAATCGTTAAGTTGGCCTGTGTGCAGAATGCATTATTTGTTTACATATCAGGAAATACAGTGCAGCACACATACAGCTCGGTACACCTTCCGCACATCAGAAGACACAGTGCAGCACACATACAGCTCAGTACACCGTCCATAAATGTCAGTAAGTGCCTGAGAACTTGTGAATGTGTGAGGAGCAATGCCTCATGGGACATGTGGTCCTGGGCAAGAAGTGAGTGGTAGAAGTTTTTTTTACCTTGCTATAGGGGCTTTCTATACTATACTTTGCAGCTTGATATTGGGGAACTCTGAAGGCAGGAGGAGCCAGAAGTGTTGATGGGGGACCCTAGAAGAGGGGAATCAGGGCTGCTCTGTGCAAAACCATTACACAGAACAGGTAAGTATAGCATGTTTGTTATTTAAATATAAAATACTTTAAAGACTGTGTACAGGGAAGATCAGCATCTGAACCCAGAGAAGGTGGAGGCTGATAGACTGGAGGTAATAGAAGGCATTACAATTACATTCAGGCTTCATGCACACAGGACTTTAAAAAAATGTCCAAAAAACATCAGTAGCTTATCGGGGATGTTTTCAGCTTTTACCAGTGTTTTATTACCGCAGTTTTTTCGTGGTTTTTAGCGTTTTTAAAGGGCCAGCGTGTTTTTTTTCCAATTGATCTAAAACGTCCAAAAACGTTGGGGATCGACGTTTTTGAGCGTTTTTGAGCGTTTGAACGTTTTTACAGCTGAAAATCGTCCAAAAGAACCCTCTGGTCTTGGGTTTTTTTTACAGCTCAAAAACGTCACTGCTAAAAACAGTTGATAACAGTCTATGTGTGCATGAACACATAGGATAACATGATGGAGGGTTTATTGACTGTAGAAAAAAATGTCTGCAGCTAAAAACAGCTGCTGAAATACAGTCAAAAAATGTCCTGTGTGCATGGGGCCTAAACATTTACCAGTATTGTGCATTTATATCTAAAATGATCATATCCATGAAAAAAAGTCTCAGCTTTTAGCACTACTTTAATATAAAAGATTTCTATCTCCCTTCCACCCTTCATGTAGCTTCATGTCTGACTCCTAGGTAAAATATCCATATATCCTACTTCTAGGTGTATTTATTATTATATCTGCTTCTGTGTGTTATTCTTAGAGTGGATTAGAGATTTTCCTCCCTAACTATATAGTTGGTTATTTATATTTACCACTGCATAGAGATATTTAAGACTAAATTGCCTTTTTTTTCTTTTAAGGCCTCATGCACACAGGATGTTTTTTAACTGTTTTACAGCAGCTGTTTTCAGCTGCAGACGTTATTTCTACAGTCAATAAACCCTCCATCATGTTATCCTATGTGTTCATGCACACATAGGCTGTTATCAACTGTTTTTAGCAAGACCAGAGGGTTTAGAGAGATGTTTTTCAGCTGTAAAACCGTTAAAACGCTCATAAACACAGCTAAACGTCGATCCCCAACGTTTTTGGATGTTTTAGATCAATTTGAAAAAAAACAAAAAAACGCTGGCCCTTTAAAACCGCGCAAAAACGCCGATAATATAACGCTGGTAAAAGCTGAAAAAAATCACTGATAATCTACTGACATTTTTAGGACGTTTTTTTTAATGTCCTGTGTGCATGAAGCCTAAATATTCACTAAATCATACACCACATTTTTTGTAAGGTTATTATCGGATTAATCAAAATAATAATCGACCAACTAATCGATTAATCGATTATGAAAATAATCGTTAGTTGCAGCCCTAGCAAGCCTATATATTTGGCTCCCAGTATTTTTGCTTTGCCCAGCTTGGTTCCAGTACTGTAAACAGGTACTGGGTACTCCTATTAAGCTGGCCATAGATGGGTAGACTTTTGAATAAAAATTTGTAGGAAAAGAATGTTCTAGGAAGTTTTCTTCATTTTTCTAATCTCTAAAGGGTCAAAACGCTGTTTATCTGCAGTGATAAGAAAATTTGAAGAAGCAGGATGAAAATTTATTCTCAAATTAATGAATTTCTGACAGTGTATGTGGTTTTTGTTCGGTAAAGTCTATTCATTCCAAAATCAAATATTCTGAACTTCTGAAAATGTTTGCCAAATTTCCCTAAGACCAGTGATGGCCCGTGCATTAACCACTTCAGCCCCAGAAGGATTTCCCAGTTTAGGACCAGAGCACTTTTTGCGTTTCGGCACTGCATCGCTTTAACTGACAATTGCGCAGTCGTGCGACGTTGTACCCAAATGAAATTTGTGTCCTTTTTTTCACACAAAAACAGCTTTCTTTTGGTGGTATTTAATCACATCTGTGTCATTTCTGATCATCGCTATAGACAAAAAAAAAGCGACAATTCTGCAAAAAGAAACAATATTTCTTACTTTTTGCTAAAATACATATCCCAAAAAAAAAAAAAAAAAAAACGTTTTTTTTTCATCAGTTTTGGCCGATTTATATTCTTCCTCATATTTTTGGTAAAAAAAAATCACAATCTGCGTTTATTGATTGGTTTGCGCAAAAGTTGCCGGGTTTACGAATGATGAGAATTAATTTATGGGGTTTTTATAATTTTTTTATATTTTACTATTAATGGTGGTGATCTGCGATTTTTAGCAGTACTGCGATATTGCGGCGGACATGTTGGACCATTTTGACACTTTTTTTGGCAGTGAAGGGGTTAACCTGGAGGGGGCGCTCTAAGGGTTAACTGTGTTCCCTCACTGTGTTCTAACTGTATGGGGGCTGGGCTGGCAGGGGGAGGGGAATGATCACGACTCCCATATACAGGGAGCCTGTGATCACATCCCTTCCCCCTCTGTTAGAAAGGAGATCCGTGTTTACATACACAGACCTCCATTCTCTCACTGCGGGGGAGCCATCGCGGGTAGCCAGCGGAGATTGAGTCCACCCTACCCACTTCCTGGCTCCCCCAGAACACAGTGAGTGCGCGAGCACGCCTCCGGCGGCACGCGCGCGCTCACAATACTCGTGCTCGCGGCCGCCATCAGGTGACAGTGTTTCGGGGTAACGAACCATGTTGCCGCCGTCAAGCCATGGCAGGCAGCTGGCAACTGGTTAAGTAAAATAAACAAAGGGTGGCGCTAAACAAAAATTTGTGAAAAATAGAATGATTGTGAAAAATAGTGCAAGTGTAATACAACTCATGAGAAATTGGTTCAGTCAAATTAAATAATATAGTCCAATAAAGTCCATAAAAACGCGATTGGAGATGGATCTGTACCTCCGACCCGATGTTCCAAGTACGCAGTCTCCGTAGTGTCAATACAGGTGGGCTTCCTCCTTCGATCCGGTAAGACCCATTGAGCAAAGGCCCTTAATGGCCAAATCAAATGATCCCACCAGGACTGGGATAGTTACCTTCTGAGAGGAAACACATTGGATTGGAGTTAGCAAGCGTTCACAAGCGTGGACCGCACTGCAGGCGGCCGTGCAAGATTTTATCTCATACCGCTCAAATTCATTTTCCTTTATGTAAGTGCAATTATTATTTAATAAACCAGCTTTATATGCATTAAAGACCGCCGCCTTCCTATCCATGCGCCTAGCTTCTTTTAGGACGCCGGACGCATGGATTCCTATGGCAGGGGCGGGAGGGGATTTTTTTTTTTTAAGTACCTGACTAGGGCCGGAGGCTCTAATAGGAATAAAAAGGGTGGCTTCGGGCGCAGAGAGTGCGCCCCGATCCCACCCAATTGTTTGATGATAGCAAATTCATTTTCGCTATTTCCACATTACAATACCTCCCCGCCAATCGGGAGGCAGGTCGGTCAGACCTGTTTCCCGATTGGCCAAAGTGCCAGGTGATCCTATTGGATGCCTAGCGGCGCTTTGGCTAGAGGTAGGAAGGAGGAGACACGAGGTGCCATCAAAGCCGCGACCCCTGCGTCGGGGGGTGATTGATTTTGTGTCCTCCATCTGCTGCTGCTGCCTGGAGTGCCCGCACTGTGGAGGAGAGACAAAGGAGGATCCTTTCTCTCCACAGCTGCCCCGTAGGTGCCGGACCTGGGGTGGGGGGTATTTGGTGCTGTCAGAGCTGCGATTTGGTGTTTTGTGACTGCCAGAGTTGGGAGGGGGGTGCTCTATACCATGGCCTCTGGTGATGCTGGCTGTAGTCTCTATGTGATGCTAACCTATATACCCTGATCTGTGATGATGCTGGCTGTATACTCTATATGTGATGCTGACCTATATACTCTGATCTGTGATGCTGACCTATATACTCTGATCTGTGATGCTGGCTGTATACCATATCTGTGATGCTGACCTATATACCCTGCAATGTGATGCTGGCTGTATACCATATGTGTAATGATGGGCTGTATACCCTGTCCTGTGATGCTGGGCTGTATACTCCTGACACAATGGGTGGAATACAAGGGACGGAGTGGGTGGATTCTATAAGGAGTGGGGCTTATGAGAAGTGGGAGGGGTAAAAAAGGAAGGGCGGAGTCTGGCGCCCCCCATCCTAAAACTTCACCAGCCGCCACTGCCTAAGACTTTTCCCAAGAATTTTTGTTCGAAATTCTATCCAGTTACGGCAAGATTTAGTATGCATGCCCGAGCACTTGCAGGACCTCACATATGCAAACAAATTACAAGATAGGTTGAACATTTTATCTTACATCACTAAAGTAGCCCATAGATGAGTTTTTTTTTTATTCCAGGCTATAGCTGACTACACTGAAATTAAAAATTAAAATTAGGCCAGTCCCTGCTGAACCAGCCAAATTTCAATCCATGTATGTCCAGCTGTGCTCTGGTCACACGATTGCTTCCCAGCTCCGGCTTCATTGTAGAGGTAGGAAATCCGACAATGGATGTCCCATAGTAAGCCTATGTGTGATGCCATCACCAAGGCTCTGCAGCCATTGTCGGTGATCTCTCCTCTACATTGAAGTCAGCCACTGGAGCGATCATGTGACTGGACGGGAGTGACTTCAGAATAGATAAATATACACATTTTTCTTTAGTTTACAGGGTAGTTAGAATAAGCTTAGAATGAGGGTGGGAGCAGGTTTAGGTATACAGTAGTTAGGATTTGACTGCAATGCTACATTAAAGCGGTAGTAAACCCCACACTACTGTTTTTACCTACAGGAAAGCCTATAAAAAGGCTTACCTGTAGGTAAAATTAATATCTCCTAAACCTACATGGTTTAGGAGATATTCGCCCTGCATGCAGCCGCTAACATTAGCGGCGCATGTGCTCTGATGATCCGGTGGAGGCTGCTGGAAAATCAGAGATGGCTGCCGGAACGAAGAGCTCCCGCGCGCATGCGCGGGAGTGATGTCACGCGGCTCCGGCCACTCACAGTGCTGGAGCTGCGTACCCGAAAGAAAGAAGAGGACCATCATGCCAGTGTCCTTAGCGCTGACCAACTCGGGCATCGAGGGGCCTCGTTCTAAGGTAAGTATTTCATAATATGTTAGTATGCGATGCATACTAACATATTATGCTATTGTCTTGCAGGATTTTTTTTTTTTCAGGCGGGTTTACTTCCGCTTTAAGTTGGCCATACTAGTACACTAGTACAATTTCATTCTGAATGTTTCATTTCAGGAAGTACATCAAATGTTTCTAAACATTAGTGGGGGCCAACTTGTCATTTGTTATTGACCGTAGTGACAAGACAATTCGAAGGAACAGAATAAAAAGTTTTTGTCGAACAAATTTCTAACAAAGTATGTTGTTATTTTTGTTTGCGAAAGTCCATTTACTCCAAATCGAATGTTAAAAGCAAACACATTTTTTTAAATAGTTTTCTTTTCTAATATTTTTTATTAAGTATTTTAAAAAGAGAACAGAAAATACATCTATTACATATGACAGCAGTTAACATTTGCTTCACACAAAGAAGTAAAATCACAGAGAACATAGAAGCAGTTAAATCATTCCCAGAATGCAGTGCAGGAGGTGTAAGAAAATGGCGTCCAGGATTCCCAAACATAGGCAGGGGCCTATTGCTTCACCTGCCTCAATATCATCATGGCATAAGGGGCAACTGTATATCACATCCTTATTAAACAAATAGTCCCTCCTGCACATTAGATAAGGTATTGATCATAGGCAAGGTACCTATGGGTGGAGCAACCTATTTGGCTCGGATACAAGCCCCTGGGGTCTCAGACTCTGCCTCACATGTGTTGCTCAGGAAATCAACCCAAAGTATCAAGGGAATGGCCAAAACTAGGTAAGAGAAGAAAATAGAGAAAAGTAAAGAAGAGAGCACATAGGAAAGTGCAACACATCCAATCCAGGTATGTACTATCACAAGCGTATCATGTGGCTCCAGATTAATATTTCACCCAGGGTCCCATGTTTTCACAAACTGAGTGATTTTATCATGTAGAATTGCTGAAAGGTGTTCGTTTACCATAATCCATGACAGTTCAGTGTTCATCAGGTCAAGTGGAATGATTTCCAAGATCTCGCTATAGAGATTCTTGCCACCACAAAGATAAATGCTATTAATCTCCTTGTGTGTCCCTTCCACTGGACATAGTTACATGGTTGGTAAGGTTGAAAAAAGATACATCAAGTCCAACCTATGTGTCTGCTTTTATGTCAGCATTACAGTGTATATCCCTCAATGTTGTGGTCCCTCGGGTGCCCATCTAATAGTTTTTTTTAATTATCTATGCTCCCAGCTGAAACCACTGCTTGTGGAAGAGAATTCCATATCTTCACTGTTCTTACCATAAAGAACCCTCTACGCATTTTGAGGTTAAACCGGTTTTCTTCTAATTTTAGTGAATGGCTGCATATCTTTTTGTGCTCCCTTGCACAGAAAAGTTTTGTCCCTATTGTGGTGTCACCATTACTGTATTTGTACATTGAAATCATATCCCCTCTCAAGCGTCTCTTCTCCAGAGAGAATAAATTCAGTTCTCGTAATCGTAATTTCCTCATGACTAAGGTCCTCCAGTCCCTTAATTAGCTTTGTTGCCCTTCTCTGAATCCTTTCCAGTTCCAGCACATCCTTTCTGAGGACTGGAGCCCAGAACTGGATGGAATACTCCTGGTGTGGCCTCACCAGAGTCTTGTAGAGTGGGAGAATTATTTATTTATCTCTGGAGTTAATCCCCTTCTTGATGCATGCCAATATTTAGTTTGCTTTGCTTGCAGCAGCTTGGCATTGCATGCCATTGCTGAGCCTGTCATCTACTAGGACCCCAGGTCCTTTTCCATCCTAGATTCCCCCACAGGTTCTCCACCTAGTGAGTAGATTGCATTCATATTTTTGGCACCCAAATGCATTATTTTACATTTTTCTACATTAAACCTCATTTGCCATGTAGTTGCCCACTCCATTAATTTGTTCAGATCTTCTTGCAAGGTTTCCACATCCTGTGGAGAAATTATTGCCCTGCTTAACTTGGTATCATCCACAAATATAGAGATTGAGCTGTTTATCGGATCCTCCAGATCGTTTATGAATAAAATAAATAGGATTGGTCCCAGGACAGAACCTTGGGGAACCCCACTTTCCACACCAGACCATTCCGAGTACTCCCCATTTATCCCCACCATCTGGACTCGCCCCTATAGCCAGTTTTCAGTCCATGTACTTACCCTATGATCCGTGCCAACAGACCTTAATTTGTACAGTAAGCTTTTATGGGGAACTGTATCAAATGCCTTTGCAAAATTTAGATACAACACGTCTACAGGCCTTCCATTATCTAGATGGCAGCTCACCTCCTCATAGAAGGTTAGTAGATTGGTTTGGCAAGAACGATTTTTCATGAAACCGTGCTGATTACCGCTAATGATACAGTTTTCATTATAAAAATCTTGTATATAATCCCTTATCATTCCCTCCAAGAGCTTGCATATTATTGATGTTAAGCTAACTGGCCTGTAGTTCCCAGGGATATATCTTGGTCCTTTTTTATATATTGGTACTACATTGTCTTTTCTCCAATTAGCTGGTACCATATGAGTCAGTAGAATGTTCGAAAAAATTAGGAACAATGGTCTGGCAATTACTTGACTGAGTTTCTTAAGGACCCTCGGGTGCAAGTCATCTGCTCCCAGTGACTTATTAACGTTAAGTTTTTCAAGTCTAGAAGAATACATTTAAAACCTTCGCCATCTCTCCAACCTTTGTAACCAGATTCCCTTCATCATTCTTTATGGAGCCTATATAATCTGACCTCCCTCTCTTACTATTTATATACTTTGGCTCTTTTAAATTTATTTTCCATTGGGATGCACTGGCTAATACCTTTGTTTAATATGCTCTTGAAGCACTCCCATTTTTCCTCCGTGTTCATTGTTCCTAGAATTTTATCCCAACTAACATCTTCCAGCAAGGAGCATAGTTTATGGAAGTTGGCTCTCTTAAAATTCAGTGGCCCTGATGTATTATAACTCCCAAATCTACTCCAGCAGTACCTTAAAATAACTCCCAATTAAAGGCAATTAAGACTTCAACTCTCACAAACTGGGAGGAAATCTACACACATCAGAGCTCTATTTGCCTGGGAAGATGCCTCTCAGATCACATGTGCTGAACATTGGATGTCAACTGGGATTGAACTTGTAACTTCAATATTCCTCCATTTAATGCTTCTATGCAAGTTCATTGCCATAAAAACAACATTACCACCCCCTCTCTCTAATTTTACCATTGTCATTTGTAATATTACCACCCCCT
>BLSH010254803.1:517684-547786 GCA_018402905.1 Glandirana rugosa
AAACAATCTTACTGACAATTAATAGAAAGACATTAAAACATCGATTTTTACAGTACACTCACAAATCAGTAAAATACTTTACACACCCGCCAATACGTACCACTTTCATTTCCACACAGGTGACATTCCAAATCAGGTTAAAATCTAACATTCGAGGATACTCGTCCCGGTAAGTTTGGGGCAACAATTGACAAAACGAGTTACACATGTATGAACACAAAGACGACCGTTATATTTTACTTTATCGAAAACGAACAACAACAAGAGAAAACATTGAATGAAAAAATTAAACAAAATCTCGGACACCACAGCAGTGTGAACCGGCTCTAAGGAAGGTAATCCACTTCCCCAAAACCACCACCTCCCAAAACAAATTAAAAAAGTAAGTTACAAAAGAGAACAACAACAAGCAAAAGCTATTTCATTTTATATTGCCAGCAGAAACACAAGTATGTACACATTGAGCAAAACAGTTAACAACGGGGTTTGAATGGCCCTGCTCATAGGAGCTTACAATCTAAAATTGGACTAAACCTTACAGTGGACACACCTTTACTTTCACCATGCATAACCGCCCACACATTTCATAAAATGACTAAACACTCACATGACATTTTTAGCTACAAAATTACAGAAAGATAATTAACAGTCATTCTAACAAAGCATTACAATATAATATTAAAAAAGGCACCTATTCAAACAATAACACCCACCACCCCCCACATTCTACACACATAATTTGGTGAGTATTTTCTCCTAGAAGAATGCATGGTAAGACAAAGAATACACACCCCAATTGGACAGCATGGTCAAATCAAGCGACTTTTGATGGTCAAAATGCACAATAATTTCAGCAAACAGCTCTAGTAAGGCATTTGTCATTCGCAAAATATCATTCCTTCTCCCACAAAAACCACAGCAACAAACCTGACCTCTCATCAGGCCAAACCAACATCCTCTACTGAAGTCCCTTATATAAGCTAGCACTGACACACGCCCAATAGAAATACACGCCCACCAGTATCTCTCAATCTGTCTTTTCAAATTTATTTCACCTGAGAGGCTGCAATACCTAATACTATTTGCAGTGTTAACCCTTGGCTATGTTCATCAGATCAGTATAACTCAAGGATAAAATTCTAAGACAGTGGTTCTCAACCCTGTCCTCAAGTATCCCCAACAGGTCATGTTTTCAGGCTTTCTATTATTTTGCACAAGTGATTTGATCAGTTTCACTGCCTTAGTAATTACCACAGCTGTTTCATATGAGTTAAATCCTGAAAGCATGACCTGTTGGGGTGCCTTGAGGACTGAAGTTGGGAAACACTGATCCAAGCAACAGTTTTCTAACCAGATGTACCTGCGCAGTGTAAACCCTACAATTTGAAATGTCCAAGTCCCTGGCTGCAATGAGCTTCCAATTTAAAGTCCCAAAATAACTTACCGCAATTTGCCGTAAAATTACCGCAATTCACGGTAAATAGTGCTAAAACGGTATTTACAATAGCGCTGTCGGCAAATAACTCCCAAAATGGAATTCACTATTGCTCCCAGGTCACAGATAACGGCCAACTCCTTACTCCAGTCCAGACCCGGAATAGTGAAAATAGAAATTATTTTTGTCTTAGTTCGTAGGGTTCAATGTTAAGTTGGCCCACCCTTTGCAGCTATAACAGCTTCAACTCAACATAGCTATGAGTAAGCACCTACTGTAGGGTGCGAAACGCGTCAGCTGGACCTTTCGTTCATTGTCTATATCACCCTTTGATGCAATAAAATTGTTTTTGGAAATTGGATCGTTTGAGTGCGGCTACTTCCAACCTTGTTGCTGTTACTACTTGATTGCTTCATCAGCCTGCACCTGCCCTTTTGAGTCAGCACACCAGATCCACACAAGCTGTGTTACCATCTGAGCGGTGACCTTGCACTATTTGGTCAATTTTATAAGATCTACATGAAGTGACATGCTTGGGAATCGAACGCAGGACATCTGCAATGGTAGACAGAATTGCTACCTTTTAAACCACAGGGCTACTACACATCAAGTGCTTCTACACATAAATACACAGATATTGCATTTCTAGGAATATATAGGACTTACATTAGTCAGGAGTTAATCTTCTAAATGTAATCTGTGATTTTTGCTGGTTCTTGCTGCGTGAGCGTAGAATAGTAATGTTATCCTCAGATTTTTGGTAATGACATTTTTATATCTAATGTTGGTACACATATCACATTTTTGAGGCTCAAATTAGGATCATTTGGAGAGAATAAAAAATTTAAAAAAATGGGACTAATTTTAAATTTCCATAAGCAATGGTATTGTTTATGGTTTGTAAAGACACTTGTGTGAGTTTGGGGAAATATTTTTGTGAGATAGATATCAACAAGTGAAAGTGACAGAGAAAAAAATATTTAACCAAAACAGGAAAAGTTTCTAGCATTCTTAAAAACAAAATAGATTATAAATAGATTATCATAATTTCAACATTGTTGCCAGGACAATTTCTTTGACAGAAAGATACATTTAATCTCAACATGAAATGGATTTGTTTGATAAAGTAAAAATTGTACCATTAGAATGAATGGCTGAAACTTGCATTTGGCTAAATAACTCTCATCTTCATTCCCAAAAAATCTGTGTAAAATAATTCTCATTTTGGTATTTACTATCTTCTCAAGGAATTACTCAATGAGAGTTAAAAACTGAGTTGTTTTTTGTCTGAGCATGCTCAGTTGTGCTCAGCTGTGCTCTGCACCTAGGAGTAAAGAGACAGGGAATTTATCTCTTCTCAGACTTTTTAAGATATTTTGCCGCTATTTTGCAGCAGCGGTATAGTAAATGACCCCCACTGTCTTTGCATTCCCCTTATGTTTTCTATTCATGTGATTTATACTTAAATTAATTGACCTGTGATTGCTGTTTCCTAGATTGCCCCTTATTTCCACATCTGTGATGAGGTCTGTGTTGTTAGTAATGCTTTGTTTCTTGTAGGTACATTTAGCATCTGACCCATGATATTGTCCTGCAAGACATTTAGGAAATGGCGAGCCTTAGCTGAGTGCGCAGTACCTTACGCCTAGTCTATGTCTGGATAATTAAAATCATCCATTATAATGACACTTCCCATCCTTGCCACTATTCCAAGCTGTGATAGGAGGTCCGCCTCCCCCTCTTCCCTCTGGTTAGGGGGCCCATAGCATATTCCCAGTATTACTTTGCCCTTGGTATCCTCCCTTTGTAGCTCTACCCATAAGGATTCCACCTCCTCCCTTGATCCATTAGTGATGTTGTCCCTCACATTTACTTGTACATAGTATTTTATATACAAGCATACCCCTCCCCTTTTTCGCCCTCCCTGTCCTTGCGATATAGGGAATACCCCTGAATGTTTGCCAGCCAATCATGAGAGCTGTTGAACCAAGTCTCTGAAATTCCCACAAAATCTAAATCATCTTCATAAGCAGCTCTAGTTCTCCCATCTTGTCTCCTGGCATTAGTGAACAAGCCACATAGTTTTGTCCGGACTCCTGCTCTCTCCTTGTTGGGTATTCCTCGGTTGCAATACTTACCTTGGGTTTAGGTGCTTTAGTCAGCCTACCACTGCTGCCCCAATACTACCCTCTGAAATATGTTCCACTCTGACTATTTCTAAAACTGGACCCTCCCCCCGTTGCCTAGTTTAAAAGCCCCTCTAACTTGTTGGCCATCTTCATTCCTAGCCAATCTGCACCTTCCCCATTTATGCAATCCATCCCTGCTAAAGAGCTGGTAACCGATTGAGAAGTCGGCCCAGTTCTCCATGAACCTAAACCCCTCCTTTCTACACCAGCTCCTCCGCCACTTGTTAACTTCCCTAATCTCCGCTGCCTCTCTGGTGTGGCTCGAGGTACTAGTAGTATTTCCGAGAATACTACCTTGGAGGTCCTAATCCTCAATTTAGCTCCTAAATCCCTTTAGGGACTTTTTGGTGCCAACATGCACCATGACAGCCGGGTCTTCCCCAGCCCCTCCCAGTCTGTCCACCAGATCTATGATGTGCCAAACCCGAGCGCCTAGTAAACAACATACAGTTCGGCGCTTCAGGTCTTTGTGACAGATTACCCTCTCTGTGTTTCTGAGAATTGAGTCCCCTACCACCAGAATCTGTCTTTCCTTTCCTTTGGCTTCACCCCCGCCCTCACTGGAGGAGTTACTCCCCTGGCAGCTAGGGGAATCACTCTGCTCCAGCAATGCTGGTCCCTGGCTGGTTTCCACAATATCACACAACGGGGCATACTTATTGGGATGTTCCAGTCCAGGATCAGCCTCCCTGACTCTTTCCCTTCTACCCTTCCTGAGTGTCACCCAGCTACTCTGCTCTGGTGTCTGCACCTCTTTGTCTCCACCCGCCTCTGTGCTGGCTCCTGCCGCCACCTGCCGGGTACGATCCCAACTCTCCTTTAACCTGGGCTTACAGGGAAACAACGTGTTTACATTTTGTTGTCCTCACAGCACATGGGCACTCACAGTACACGTGTCCTCGCAGCACACGGGCACTCACAGTACACGTGTCCTCACAGCACATGGGCATTCACAGTACACCTGTTCTCATAGCACCAGGGCACTCACAGTACACGTGTACTCACAGCACACGGACACTCACAGCACACGTGTTCTCACAGCACACAGGCACTCACAGTTCACGTGTTCTCACAGCACCTGGGCAATCACTGTACACGTGTCCTTACATCACCCAAGCACTCACATCACCCGGGCAATTCCAGTACACACATCCTCACACGAATACTCAGGTACTCACAATACACAGGTCACACAATACACAAGTACTCACAATACTCAGGTACTCACAATTCACAGGTCGCACAATACACACGTACTCACGATACACAGGTCGCACAATACAGAAGTACTCACAATGCATAGGTCACACAGTACTCAGGTACGCACAATACACAGGTCACACGATACACAGGTCACAATTCTCAGGTACTCACAATACACAGCGTCCCCACTACACACAGTCAGTCTTTTATTATTAGTTGTGTCTCTCTGCTCAGCCCCTGTAATCTGACACTTGTGGCTTGTCAGTCAGTGCCTTTAGCCTCCCCGCTTCTCTGCACTGTCGGGCTGTCACACTCTCCTCAGGTCTGCGGTCTGCACTCACCCACCACTTCTCCCGGTCAGTCTGCAGTAGTGCCTAAAATTTTTAAATGCTTTTGAACAGAGGCAGCTCTCCAATTAAGCAAATTAGGCGGTTGCCTAAGGCCTTGCACCCCCAGAGGACTCGCGGCCGCCTAATTTGCCCATGCTGTGCCTGCAACAATTCCCTTAACTTCCCTGAATCGCTGGGACCGATCCATTCCCCGACCCGGCATCCCAGGGAATCAGAGTCCTGGAATGCCTGCGGCTTGTGCAGGTGTCTTCTTTCCTGCACGCCGCTGATTCCACTTTGTATAGCAGCCGGTATGTCTCCCCAGCTGCTATACACACAGTGCACTGCTGCAGTGCAGAGTGAAACAAACTGAACCCGCCCCTCATCCTCCTCCTGCTGTGATCTTTTCCTATACGGAGGAGGAAGGAAGAGGGGGGGGGACTCGAGGAGGCTCACCACTGTGCTGTGCAGACTGAACGCTGTGATAAACAAAATTAATCCTATTCCTGATTTGAGGGAGAGGATATGTGCTATGGGGCACTTCAGGACTTATGCTACAAGGGGGCTTGGATATGAAATTGACCCCCCCAAGCACATGTCTTGTCCTCTCCCAAAGGGCCCCTAGCACATATCTGCCCCCCGCAAATCAAAGAGATGCTTTCTGTCACAGAGAGGGTGGCTCTAGGCACCCCACAAGATATGTGGACAAATGTTCCATCTGCCCATACTAGTGCCCGCTTCCAGGCATGTTAGCAGAGCCAAGTGTGGGTTCCAGGACACGGGGCAGGTTCACACCATGAATCGCATAGGAGCCCGCTGTGCATTCTGTGCATTCACGTGTGACCCAAGTGCACTGTGTTTTCAGCCTATTCGTGTCCCCAGTCTCTGACCATCTCTTATATCATGTCTGGTCTCTGACCATCTCCTGTACTATATCTGCAGTCTCTGACCATCCCTTGTAGTATGTCTGCAGTCTCTGACTATCTCCTGTATCATGTCCGTAGTCTCTGACCATCTCCTATATAATGTCTGCAGTCTCTGACCGTCTCCTGTATAATGTCTACAGTCTATGACCCTCTCATGTAGTATGTCTGCAGTCTTTTACCCTCTCCTGTACTATGTCTGCAGACTCCGACGGTCTCCTGTATAATGTCTACAGTCTATGACAGTCTCCTGTATAATGTCTGCAGTCTCTGACCCTCTCCTGTACTAATGTCTTCAGTCTCTGATCATCTCCTGTATCATGTATGCAGTCTCTGACCATCTCTTTTATCATTTATGCAGTCTCTGACCATCTCTTGTATCATTTATGCAGTCTCTGACTATCTCTTGTATCATATCTGCAGTCTCTGACCAGCTCTTGAATCATGTCTGCAGTCTCTGGCCATCTCTTGTAGTATGTATGCAGTCTATGAACATCTCTTGTATCATATCTGCAGTCTCTGACCATCTCTTGTATCATATCTGCAGTCTCTGACCAGCTCTTGAATCATGTCTGCAGTCTCTGGCCATCTCTTGTAGTATGTATGCAGTCTATGAACATCTCTTGTATCATATCTGCAGTCTCTGACCATCTCCTGTAACACGTATGCAGCCTCTGATCATCTCCTGTATCATGTATGCAGCCTCTGACCATCTCCTGTAGTATGTATGTAGTCTATGAACATCTCGTGTATCATATCTGCAGTCTCTGGCCATCTCTTCTATCATATTTGCAGTCTCTGACCATCTGCTGTATCATGTATGCAGTCTCTGATCATCTCCTGTATCATGTATGCACTCTCTGATCGTCTCCTGTATCATGTATGCAGTCTCTGACCATCTCCTGTATCATGTCTGCAGTCTCTGGCCATCTCTTGTATCATGTATGCAGTCTCTTACCATCTCCTGTATCATGTATGCAGTCTCTGATCATCTTCTTTATCATGTCTGTAGTCTCTGATCATTTCCTGTATCATGTATGCAGTCTGCCATCTCTTGTGTCATTTATGCAGTCTCTGACCATCTCTTGTATCATTTATGCAGTCTCTGACCATCTCTTGTATCATGTCTGCAGTCTCTGACCATCTCCCGTAGTATGTATGCAGTCTATGAACATCTCTTGTATCATATCTGCAGTCTCTGGCCATCTCTTGTATCATATTTGCAGTCTCTGACCATCTCCTGTATCATGTCTGTAGTCTCTGACCATCTCCTGTATCATGTATGCAGTCTTTGATCATCTCCTGTATCATGTATGCAGTCTCCGATCAGCTCCTGTATCATGTATGCAGTCTCTGACCATCTCTTGTATCATTTATGCAGTCTCTGACCATCTCTTGTATCATATCTGCTGTCTCTGGCCATCTCTTATATCATGTCTGCAGTCTCTGACCATCTCCTGTATCATGTCTGCAGTCTCTGACCATCTACTGTATCATATGTGTAGCCTCTGACCAGCTCCTGTGTCATATCTGCAGTCTCTGACCATCTCTTGTATCGTGTGTAGTCTCTGACCATCTCTTGTATCATATCTGCAGTCTCTGGCTATCTCTTGTATCATATTCGCAGACTCTGATTATCTCCTGTATCATGTCTGCAGTCTCTGATCATCTCCTGTATCATGTCTGCAGTCTCTGATCATCTCCTGTATCATGTCTGTAGTCTCTGACTATCTGCTGTATCATGTATGCAATCTCTGATCATCTCCTGTATCATGTATGCACTCTCTGATCATCTCCTGTATCATGTATGCACTCTCTGATCATCTCCTGAATCATGTATGCAGTCTCTGACCATTTCTTGTATCATGTATGCAGTCTCTGACCATCTCTTGTATCATGTATGCAGTCTCTGACCATCTCTTGTATCAAGTCTGCAGTCTCTGACCATCTCCTGTATCATATCTGCAGTCTCCGGCCATCTCCTGTATCATGTCTGCAGTCTCTGACCATCTCTTGTATCATGTCTGTAGTCTCTGACCATCTCTTGAATCATGTCTGCAGTCTCTGGGGGGAAGCCTACAAAAGAGACTAGGACGGGGGTTATGGGAGGAGTCAGATGTCTGGACTGAGAAGTGGATATTATAGGATGAAACCAGAGCCATCTGGCTGAGCCCTGCATGGTGCACCTGAGAGGAGGCCAGTGACAGCGCTGCAAGACCAGTCTGAGGAGGGATGGGGTCAGTGATGTAAGGGGAGTGAATACAGTCAGGTAAGGGGGCACTGATATAAAGGTTTCCCTTTATATCAGTAACCCCCCTTACCTTAGTGCATTCACTCTGTGGAAGGTGCTCCAGAATACCCCCCACACACATTAGAGTTCCCATTTTAAATGCAAGTTGGAACTCTGTAGACAGTGATGTAAAGGGGAACTCTGATGTAAAGGGGGAACGCAGTGGACTCTGATATAAGGTTATCTCTGGTCACCAGAGTCCCCTCTTACATCACAGATCCCCTTTACACCAAGGTCTGCAGTATTCCCCCTTACATCATTATCCGCAGCATTCTTTTTGCACTGTAAGGGGGAATTCTGCAGACTCTGATGTAAGGGGGGGTCTCTCTGCTGGCTGGGTTATATACAGATGTTCATACAAATATGCTGACTGAATGTAGACTGAATGCACCTAAACTCTGCTGAACATCATTCAGCAACAGCAAAGCATTTACATGCTTCCAGGTGCAATTGGAAATTAGCTTCACCTGGAAGCTTATTTTAATTCTAGCATGCATTAGGCTCTTTTTTGTGGCTGGGGTTTCCCTTTAACATCTATACCAAACCCTTAATTGGATAAAGGTCTAATATAGATAAATGGAATCCCCGGCCATTCTGTTTATAAACAGAACAAAGCTGCTGGGAGTTGTCATTTTGCCAGCAATTTAACCACCTCAGCTCCGAGAAGGTTTTACCCCCTTCCAGGGACGGACTGACAACTCATGGGGCCCCCTGTGCCTCTGCCACACTGCCCACATTACATACATTGGTCCCTACCCCCTTTAGCTGCAGAGGCAGCAATTGAGGATGTACACACTCTGGGGCAGGAATTATGCCCTCTGTTGTTTTTGGTGGGTGATCACGACCCATTCAAGTGAATAGGGCCTCTCTGCAAACACCCTGCAACCATGTGCAATGCATGCAGTTGCAGCATGCTAGTGTGGGATCCAAGGGGTTAAAGCAGGTGATGAGGAGGCAATAGAATGTCTCCTTATCACCTGCTTTAACCACTTGGTTGCTGTACTGCACAAGGCTGCACGGCCTTTGCAGAGCAGCCCATGCCAAGCGTGACAGGGTGTATAATTCCTGCTGCGGTGCAACGTGTACACTCCTGGCCCCTGCAGTTAAAAGGGCTGTGGTTGGTGTGGGGGTAAAAACAGGGCTAACCTATGAGGTTTTACTGCCCCAAACTGTGAATGTAAACTAGCCCTTACTGTCCTAAGCTCCCTATCACAATTGTTTTTTAGGGGACCCTTGGGATGAGGACGGGGGGACCCTGGAATGAGGACAGAGAGGGACCCCTGAGATAAGGACGGGGGGGACCCTGGGATGAGGACAAAGAGGGGCCTCTGGGATTAGAGCAGAGTGGGGGCCCTGGGATGAGAGCAGAGATGACCCCCTGGGATGAGAGAAGGGGGGGACCCCTTAGATGAGGGCAGAGAGGGATCCCTGAGATGAGGACAGAGAGGGGCCCCTGGGATAAGAGCAGAGAAAGGGACCCCTGGGATGAGGGCAGAGAGGGTTCCCTGGAAGCAGACTGAAATGCCATTCAACAGGCTTTTCCCATCAAGGCTATGAACTGAAGAATGCATATCCAAACCTTCTTGCCCCCATGGGGTGTGACCTGGACATGGCGCTGTGAGGATGTGTCTCCTGAGAGCTCCGCTGCTAGCACTGTATTTTCTGCTTGAACAGAGCCACCTACACGGTGATTCCACGGCGTAAATGATGGGAAAGAGATCGGTAAAATCATCCCTAGTAACTCTATCAAGCGGTTTCTGGCCGCCGAACCGGAGGTCTCCATGGAAGCAGATGGACTGGGCCGCTCGCCTCATGTAGCTGACTCCTCCCCTCGCCTACGGCCTTCCACCGCCCGCCATTCCCCGACCTCTTCTGTCTGCTCAGAGGGAAGGGATGCCTCGCCGATACGCTCGGAGGTCGCTGCCTTGGTGAGTGGTCTCCCCACGAAGAGTGAGCTCGCGTCGATGCTTCATGGTCTAGAGAGAGCCATTAAAAAAGAAGTCTCAGCGGTCCGCACAGATCTGGCGCAGGTTCTCTGCAGGGTAGAGGAGTCCGAACTACGGCTAGACAGACACGCAACGGCGATCAGAGAGCTACAAGCCCGCACCCGGTCCCTGGCAATCGCACACAGAATGGCCCTATACCGAATCGAGGACCAGGAGAACGGAAATCGGGGGAACAATATCAGAGTCCGTGGGCTCCCAGAAGCCACAAGGGACGAAGACCTCCGTGCCTCGATCCAGGGAATCTTTAACACCCTGCTGGGGAACCCCGCAACCCACCCGCTCAGGCTGGACAGGGTGCACCGCGCCCTTCGCCCATGCAATATGGCTTCCGAAAAACCCCGAGATGTTATCTGCCGGGTTCACTTTTTCGAGGAGAAAGAATTGATCATGCAAAAGGCAAGAGAGGCCAAGTCCCTAGAGTTTGATGGGGTCCATCTCTCCTTCTTCCCTGACTTGGCCAAGGAGACGATGGATCGACGCCGAGCATTAAAGCCTCTCACCGAAAAACTGAAAGCCAACTCCATCTCCTACAAGTGGGGCTTCCCTGCCTGCCTAATCGCCAACAGGGATGGCAAGTCAGCAGTCTTGCGTTTCCCAGAAGACCTGGAGTCCTTCTGTTTGGACCTGAACATAACTCCCCCTGACCTTCCGGGCTGGCAAGATTAAATCCCTGCTCCACAGGCCGGGGTCGGTGAGCCCTGGCAGAGGATCTCACGGGCTTGCTGCTCAGGCTCCACTGCGGCTAACATCTAAAGGCCCCTAATAGGGGAATACGTTCGGCCGGCATCTGGATGTTTGAAAATTCCCATGCTGGCTTTCACCTTTCTTCCAAGATGTCCCCCATAAACGGCGGGACCTACGTAAATTTACTTACTGTTTTTTTTTTTTTACTGTTTTTTTTTTCTCTCCTGTTCATCTTCTGTTCTCCCCTCTGGAAAGTAAAATGCTCACTCCACTCCAGCCACGTCCCTCTAGATACGACCGCATCATCACTCGCTTGCAAGCTGGAGGTGGGCCGGACACTAGAACTTTACTGATTATAGAAATTCTAAAAACTGTGGCTCTTCTATTCCTTAGTTAATGTTATAGTTTACGGTTATTTGCTATTTGTCTCTGTTCATCATTATATGCTGGTGATATTGCACAGTGGATGCGGCGGAGCTCGCTGTTTCCGGGCTCTCCCGCTCCGCAGCTCTTGCCCCTGACGGTGGCATCCGCGGCCGCCTCGATTCGGACCAGTTTCTCCATGTTTGCACCGCATAGGATTGAGTGCACCTCAGTTGGTAATTCTGGGCTACGGCCCGTTCCCAGTTCCTTACTTCCTTCTCTTGTTATTGGCTCCCTCTTCATTTACTTTCTCTTCTCCCCCCACTTTGCTTCTCACTGCTCTCTCCCCTGCCGTTCTCTTGCCCCGCCCGGGTTGGTCTCCAGAGAAACTCTCGGCTGGACTCAATGGCAATCCTTAACATAATATCATTTAATGTACGGGGCCTACATTCCCCAGGTAAGCGACACTCTCTCCTTCGTGAGCTGAAACGTCTCCGAGGAGATATTATTTTTCTTCAAGAAACGCACCTGACCCACACCTCACGAATTAGGCTGCAATCTTCTGAATACCCTACATGGTATTATAGCCTATCAGATAGGCACAAGGCTAAGGGACTTGCCGTTGGGTTCCGCCGAGACGTATCTTTCACCATTGATAAAATGCTAGCTGATGACTGTGGTAGATTTTTATTTATAAGGGGCAGCCTGGGCAACCTACCCTGCACCTTAGCCAATGTCTATGCTCCGAATCAAGACCAAACTATCTTCCTAAATGACACCCTTACTAAACTAATGGATTTTGCCCAGGGATGCATTGTCCTGGTGGGAGACTTAAATATTCCTCTTGAACCTCTTTTGGATACCTCCCATGGCAGGTCCTGTATACCCCATAAGCGTATATCGCTTATCCGCAAACGTCTGCTTGAGTTGCAACTCATGGACTCCTGGAGGATAATGCATCCTAATGATAAGGACTTTACCCACTTCTCACACATTCATAATTCCTACTCCAGGATAGACTATATTTTCCTAGACCACCACCATTTAGATCTTATACGCCACTCCAAAATTGAAACCTCGACTTTATCCGATCACGCCCCAATTAGCCTTTGCCTTCACATCCCTACATTGCCAAACAAAACCAATAATTGGAAATTGAACGACACCCTTCTCGCGAATGATCTCGACAGGGGGGAATTGCTTGAGGAATTGAAGTCCTACTTCAATGAAAACTCTGTACAGGGAGTATCCCCGGGGACTATATGGGAGGCCCATAAGGCCTATATCCGCGGCAAGCTCATTGCACTGGGCGCCCGCAAAAAAAAGGAACAGGTTCGGCAGCAGGCGGGTCTCCTCAGAAATAGTTGAACTCGAACGGCGACACAAAACCCAGCAAACCCCAGATCTTTTTCACTCCCTCACTTTGAAAAGGGAAGAACTTAGGTCCCTCCTCCATGAGGAGCAGAAGAAACATTTCAAGCTTGTCTCCCAACGCTTTTACGAGTGGGGAGACAAGCCCAGCCGCCAACTGGCCAGGTCCCCGGGCCAGAAAAAATCTGCGTCCTTTATCTCTAAAATAAAAACACCACTGGACTCACTGGTATATGACACTAAGGCCATAGCCGGAGAATTCCAAACTTTCTACCAACAGCTCTATCGGGTGGAGAAGGGGATGAGGGACAATTCAACTAGAAAAGAGGCCATCCGCGATTATCTCTCCCAGGCGAATTTGCCTTCCATCCCTCTTTCTTCTCTCAAAGCTTTAGAGGAAGATTTCACGATTCCAGAACTGAAAACGGCTCGTAAATCCATGGCTGCAGGTAAAGCACCGGGCCCTGACGGGTTCACTATAATGTATTACCGCTCCTTCTCGGAAATCTTACTTCCTCATCTCCTACGGTACACCAATTCGGTGGCAAACGGGGAAACTTTGAGACCAGAAACACTCCATGCCCATATCACCGTTCTCCCCAAACCAGGGAAAGACCGAGCAACTGTGACAGTTTTCGCCCGATATCTTTGTTTAACGTTGATGTCAAAATCTATGATCAATGTTGATCACGAACCGGCTCCTCCCTCTACTTCCTCTATGGGTCTCGTGTGACCAGACTGGATTTATCCCAGGTAGAGAAGCCCGTGACAACTCCTTACGCACACTTTCTTTAATTTCCCATGTGCGCCTAACGTCCCAGCCCACCCTGTTACTATCCACAGACACTGAAAAGGCATTTGACAGGGTGGACTGGGAATACCTGATGGCCACGCTCACCTCCCTCGGCATTGGCCCCCAAATGCTGGCAGGAATTTCGGCTCTCTATAACTCCCCCACTGCCCAACCCCGAATTAATGGTACCCTAAGTGACCCTTTCACTCTGCATAATGGAACTAGGCAGGGTTGTCCACTCTCCCCTATTTTATTTGCCCTTTCCCTAGAACCATTCTTGTCCACAGTCCGGCATAATCCCAACATTCATGGTGTGAAAGTAGGTTCCACGGAACATAAATACGCGGCCTACGCCGATGACATCTTATTCTATGTCCAACAACCACACATATCCCTCCCTAACCTTATGACGGCCTTCTCTACATTTGGATCCATTTCTAACTTCAAAATAAACCTCACTAAATCAGAAATACTTAATATATCAGTCCCGCTTAAATTAACTCACTCAAGTCCTCTTTCCCTTTTTCCTGGCAGCCCCACTCCCTAAAATACTTAGGCATTTATCTTACTCCAAATTTGGCTTCCCTATTTCGCTATAATTATATCCCCTTATTGAACTCTATTCGTTCTGACCTCCAGAAGTGGCTCCCTATGGCCCACTCTTGGCTAGGCAGGATTAACATAGTAAAAATTAACGTGTTGCCCAGGCTGCTCTTTCTATTCCAAATGATACCGTACAGGATATATCCAGGGTTCTTCTCCACCCTCAGTTCCCTGCTGAACAAATATATATGGAATCGTAAGCGCCCCCGTATTGCTAAACAAAGACTGATTAAATCTAAGGCGGAGGGTGGTCTTGCACTCCCTGACCCTAAGTGTTATTTTTTAGCATGTACACTATCCAGAATCTCCGACTGGAAATATCACACCCACTCCAAGCTGTGGGTTCAATTGGAACAAGATCTATGTGGAGCGGAGCTCTGGCCTCAGATCTGGATCCACAGAGCAAGCCGCACTCTCTCTGAACACACCTCGCCAGTCACGAAGTCCTCACTGGCGCTTTGGGACTCGTTATGCAAAAAAAACAACTGGTTACACAACTCTCCACTACTTCAACTCACTGGCCACTCCTTTTTCCTGCCAGGAAAACAGGACCCCAAGTTCTCTCGCAACCCACTACTTCTTCATCATATTACCCCTCCCTCGGGCGTTCGGCCCTTGAGTGCCCTAATGGACTGCGACTCGGCCTCACCATTGGACAAATGGAGATACTGGCAACTTAAAGCTTTTGTGGGTTCATTGCCTAAACCACTACATTCTGAGTCCGAGCTCACCCCCATTGAGCAGATTGTTTCCTCCACACAACCCCCACTCCGCCCAATTTCTTAATTTTACCGGGCCCTACTGTCACTCTCAACGAATATCTGGCCATCATTCCTCACCAACTGGGAAAAAGACTTAAAACATCCACTTACCGACTCACAGAGAGCAACTGTCCTCAAACTCACTCACACAGCATCTATTTCCTCCAGGACTGCAGAGATTAATTACAAGCTCCTGGCAAGGTGGCATTACACACCGCTGTTCCTTCATACAGCCTTTGAGGATGTATCCGACAAATGTTGGCGGGGCTGTGGTGAAACTGCCTCTCATGCTCACATTTGGTGGTCCTGCCCTCACATTCGCCCCTACTGGAACTCTATCAGGCACTGGATTAACACTATACAAGGATACCCTGTCAAAGATGACCCATGGACTATTTTGCTCAATTATACCAAAGAACCCATTAGCAAATATAAGAAATCTATCACCCCGCACCTACTGAATGCTGCCAAATCTTTAATCCCCAAATTTGGAAACAACCTGCTATCCCTACGGTGCAACAATGGCTTCACAAAGTGGACTATATCTACTATATGGAGGATCTTACCCTATCACTTAGAGGAAGATCTGACCAGGCCACTAAAACCTGGGCATGCTGGTTTGCATTTAAATTCACCCGTGATTATACTAGTCTTATGTCACCTCTTTAATGGTGTAACTGTCACGTGATGCGATTCTAAGTGTTGGAACTTGTTGTCATATTGTGTTCCTCCTCTGGTTCCTCCCCGGGCGGGCATTCATTCATCCCTAACAATACTCCTTTCTCTCTCTTCCCCTCCTCCATTACTGCTCCCCCTTTCTCTTCTCCATCTTTCTGGATATCTCTTTACTTTCTGCTTTCTCGCCTCTCTCACTTTCCCCACATCCCTTTGCAAAGATATTCATCTTGTTTGGCATGTACACAGTTTTTATGTTTGTTGGACATCCTTACATCTTCAATAATGTATAATACGCTGAAGAATATCATTTTCCAGTTGTACCAATGCCTAATTTTGATGCTTTGTACTCCCTATTCTGGATAACTCAATAAAAACTTATTAAACACAAACCTTCTTGCCCCCTGGTGTGGGAGTCCACCAAAGATCAAAAGACCAAGCTGTAACTGGAATGACCTAGGTCAAATATCAGTAATTCATAGACATATGCTGCCTCTAGTGGTTGCTACTGCATACAACACAGAATGCTTCCTGAAAGAAAGGAAGTCTTAAAAGCCTGAGATCCTTCCACCTCTCCTCTTTGTTCCATCAAGCCAGCTGACGATATACTACCCCGAGGACGGCTTAAGTAACGTATCACCTTATATGATTTGTGTTATATGCTTTGTAATATTTGCTCTTAGTGTTTTATGATAGCATTCCTATTTGCTTGGGAAATAAATGAGACCTTTGTTCATTTCAAACAGTGTGTTTATTTTGCTGCTATTATTGTTGGTATACCATTACAGTTAACTTTATCAGAGTTTTAGTAGGTTAAAAAATTATAAGAATAGACAAATTAATATATACTGTATTTATAATAAGTTGGGGAAGCCATAACCACCCCATTTTTTTATTTCAATTTGTATTAAATTTCACTGAATGTTTAATGAATGTCATATTAACTGTTTTATGAATATGCCTCATCATAATAAAAAGGAAAAAGCAAAGTGATCCATTTACAAAAATGTAAAAAATAGCTTTGATCCAGAAAGGGCAAAAATTGTAGAATCACTAAAATCATAGCAGGGTGTGTTGTACATACACCTTGTCTATGAATTAGAAATGAAAGTGTGTGTTTTTTTTTCTTTATTGATATATATATACTACTGTATACGGTGTTGAGCCTTGGTTATGTACGTCTTTCCAGTCTGTACATGATTATTTTGCATTGTAACTATCCAATTGTTGGCTTGGTTTTTTAAAATGAACATTCCCATCTTTCACGACAGGGCAGTAAATCAGGAGCCTGTATGTATGTAAGCAGATGTACATAGATCTTAGATATGATACATTTCTTTGCCGACTACGAAAATAGACTCAAGAAAAGAGAAATCAGTTAAACGCATATTAGTTTGTCTGCTTTGACTAACTAAAGCATGACGCAGTTGTAGATATTGATAATAGCAACTCCCTAACGAAGGAAATTCTATCTAGTTAAAGCGGTAGTAAACCCGTCCATTTAACAGTTTAAAAACCAGTTCCAGTTCCATTTCCGGCACATGCCGGAAATGTAACACTCCCATTGGTTGTGCTCTAAAGCAAACTGTCAAACCATCCAATGGCTGGTGTCATAGCTGATCACATGTACAGCCTCATGGCAGTTGTAGATTAAACAGAGGCCAAGATTGCAGCTTCCTTGGCTGAAAATGATAGGAGTGTTTACTGCCACTTTAACATATATATTATTTATATATTTTACACCTGCTTTTACCCATCCATTGGAACAAGGAAGTTTATGTAATTCCACATAAAACCTATTACACCATATAGGCATGTTAGATAGAAAGCCTGTGAGGCCTATTCTCTGCTTAATAGCTTTCCACAGTTTTTCAAACAATTGGGCAGTAGGACAATGTGTGGGAACATTGGGAAACCCCATTTCCATATGTGACATGGCTAAGTAACTATCAGAAGGACATAGTAGTAAATTTCTAGCAGAATCTACTATAGTGGGTAAGTCTCAACCTGTAAAATGCTGCACTTGTGCTGCTAAAAAATAGGTCAAGGAATGTGGGACAGCTAGACCACCTTGAGTTTTAGAATATTGTAATGTAGTCAGTTTTATGTGTGCTATTCCATTTTTCCAGATAAGGGCCCAAAACTGTGAATCTATGCGAAGGAACCAGTAGTTAGGTATCCAAACAGGGGAATTATGTAATATGTACAGTAACTGAGGGGCCCAGATAATTTTTGTCAAATTAGCACGACCTGTCACAGTCAGTGGCAATTTACACCAGCTGGTGCATTTCTGTTTAAACCTTTGTAAGATAGATTTTAGAGTAAAAGAACTATAATCTCAGGGGTCAGCTGTCACCATTATCCCAAGATACTTAAACGAAGTAACTACCTGTATTTGTGCAATGTGTTCCAGTAAAGCAGCAGGAAAAGGATCCCAATGGAAGAGGACTGACTAATCCCAATTAATGGAGAAGCCAGAATATCTCCCAAAGTTTTCAATAAGTCGCATGGCTGCTGTCAGAGAGCCAGCAGTATCCCCGAAATACAATAATGTATCATCCACATACAGAGAGTTTTTTTCCTCTCCATGTTGAAGTTGAAATCCGACAATATTGGGGGAGGCCCTGACCATAGCCGCCAAGGCAAAAAGCAGAGGCGACAACGGGCACCCCTGCCTAGTGCCACGATGCAATGAAAATGACTCTGATAAGGAATCATTTATCCGTATCCTCTCACTAGGGTCGGCATACAACTATTGTAACCAGTCTATGAATTTGGACCCAAGTCCGAATCTACGAAGCACTACCCACAGATATCTCCACTCAACGCTGTGAAAAGCTTTGGCAGCATCGAGTGAGAAGATGGCCCTGTTCCCTGGATTATCTACTGGAATCTGAATATTCAGAAATAGCCTCCGTATATTTGAAGCTGTAGATCTGGCTGGGATAAAGCCAGACTGGTCTAAATTAACCAGTTCAGGAATAACCCTTGCCAGTCTAGTAGCCAAGATCCTTGCTAACAGCTTTACATCAGCATTGAGAAGTGAGACGGGTCTGTATGAATCCAGCTGTAGACAATCTTTACCTGGCTTAGGAAGTACTACTATTATAGCTTAATTTATTGAAGCAGGTAATCTATCAGTTTTAAATGTTGCATTTAGTGTCTCTGTTTAAATGAACATTAATAAAATCCTTTGAAAAATAAATTAAAGTGTGTGGGATGGGAGCATTTCACTGAAGGCAACAGAAGTGTGAGGAACGGCATGCATGCAATAGTTGAATGCTTCTGTCATTGATAACTAATGGACAGTATATTGTCCACTTTCTTCTATATCGCTGCTTATAGTAAACATAGAATCCAGTTGTGATCTCCACCTTAGCAAACAAAACCCAAAATTTGAGTGGATCCAAGGTAATTATGCTAAGATCAGAGAAGAAATAAACGAAGGTCCAGGCTTCAGCATTCATCTGATAAGTTTACTGAGAATATCATACTATGCATAGGATCACATCATCATGATTGTGATAATGAAGTTACAAGGAAGGGGGCTTTTATGCTAAAAGTTACAATACAAGTCAATGGAGGGCACAGGCCCAAGTTTGAGAAAAACAAAGTATTGAGAAATACTCATCGGAAAACAGCATACGTGGCAGTTTGGCCATAACTATAGGGCGTCTAAAGATTACTTGTCAAATTTATCATAATACATCATGACATGTCAAGCTATACTAATTAAAAGAAGATGTGGTTGGGGATTTTGGAAATAACAATATCTATTTCTCAGAAATGACCTCAACAAACAAGGATGTTTAGCCAAGTCCATTTTGGTCCCAACCAGAGGTTATTGTGACATTTGCACAGGATATGGGTTGCAAACTGCTGAGATAATGGATAATGGTCTCAGAACATTTAAAATGAGAATAAAGTTCATTTATGCAGAAGCACAGCATAGTTGAAGGGGAACTCTTCCATCATAGCTTTACTGTAGAACATCATTCTGACTCCATATTAATTCTGCTCCTCACAGTCCCGCCTTTAATGTTCGAACCATTAGACATCAGGTTCCTCAGAGGTTTTAGGATGATCTTCAGGTAAGCGAGCAACCAACTCAAAAGGACGAGTATTAGTACAAGCATTTGTGATTATTTTCAAGCAACATTTAAACAAAGCAGGTGAACATTTAACTAAGAGAATAATGAACACAATGAATCCAATGATATATAGGATTCCATGTATTATACCAGAAAACAAACCTCCAATTCCTGAAAACCAGTTGAGTGGGTTGAGCCATGAGAGCCAGCTCTCCCAGCTTCCATCAACCCAAGCGGTCTCAGTATGCTCTTTGTGAAAATCTAACTTTAACGTCTATATGAGAAATGATAGCATCCTCAGCTCTTGTATCATTCCCGATATAGTTGCAGCAAGCAGTTCCTACTATGGTACACATTCCTCCTTGACTAGCAGTGAGATAGTCCAGCACCAGCGGTCCTGCAGAACCTCTTTCTTGATCATTTTTATCTCTGTGGCTAGTAGGACAAAGTTCTTGTCATAGAGGGCAGTAATATTATCCATGAGTTCAGCTAGATCAATGATGAAACTGATAACCCAGGGTATAGAAAATAATGGCTTAATAATATTGTCATGAGATTCTACACCTTTGATTCCATTGCTCTCTTCGGATTCCACTATCACCATGCTCTCATCTGTTTTATCATTTTCAGCAGCCTTTTGTCCCTCCTGTGGATCACTATCCATCTCATCACCCTCACTGGTCTGAGTATCCTCTTCCATGCCAGTGTTGGATTGATCAGACAAATCTCTCCTAGGTAGTATATGGGAAGGGACTTTATGCAACTGAGTTGCCTTAAACTCCTCATCATCCATATACCAGGTAGCAGGTATAATTCTTCCAAAATAACAGACACCCACTGTATTTAAAGGGATCCAGCTATAAGCTTTCTTTCCACAGATAAAGTAAAAACCTGGGGGAGCTGAACATGCTTTCTTAAAATGATACCCTTGTAAACACATTAACAACTTTAAATTGTTCTGTCTGGAATGTTGACGCTGTGTTAAGTTGTGTAATTCCTCATACCAATTTGTACTCCAAGCTGTGTTCATACCATCAAACCAGTATCTAATTTGTGCTTGCTCCATGCAATTGGAGAAACCTATGCTCCGTGTAGGAATAGAATAACCCTTTTCTACCTGTTCTGGTGTATATATGCGAGTAAAGTTGATACACCCTGCAGGTGGTTGTATTGGCACATTAGTAAATAATAAAAATGAAACAGATCTGTCAGTCATTGCTGCACTAACCTCACCAAAGTGAGCACTTTCCTCTATTTCTCTCAAGTTAGTGGGTACCCCCAACAGTGGAATAGTCTGATGTGAGATAGGTGCATGTGTACATATCCAGCATTTGCTAATGTTCAGTTTCTTTGCGGCTTGTAAATGCATGGATATAAAAGAATTGAAGAAGGGCTCAGAGAACTTGGCATGGTATGTCTCTATTCCTCTTCGGGCCCGTGCTTCAGGGCCAGACTCAGTAAGTAGTTTTGTTCTTTCCAGAAACTTCATGCTGCTTACCTTCTAGTGTTGCCCATTCATACACCATGATTGTCAGCTATACTGCTATTCCTCCACAAAGGATGGTGCTCCACAGGGCGACATTAGGCCTTGGTCCCAGCAACGTCAGCTTCATGTTGCTTCCTTGCTCGTGAGCGAGTCAATGGAGGGGATGACCTAGAAGGCAAAGGTACAGAGCAATACTTGCCAGTAGACACTTGGTCCTTGGTATCTACTGGAGGTACAGTTTTTTTACAATGGGAACCATGCACCCAATACTTATAGTCTTTAAGCTTTACAGCTGTAGGCGATACAAGAATGATCTGGTAAGGTCCCTTCCGCTTGGGAGATAAGGAAGTCCGGGGTGTGTGATTCTTGATGTACACCCACTCTCCAGATCTCAGTCCATGGGTTTTATCACACGTATCCACTGGTTGTCCTGCTTTCACTCTGGAAAAAGTATCAGAAAATATGTTTGCCAACCTCTGAACATAGTCAATCATGGCATCCTGTCCAGTCAATAATGTTACTGTCTCTGGCAGCATTGGTGCTTTCCTGGGTGGTCTCCCAAACAATATATCAAACAATATATCAAAGGGAGAGAGACCATGCTTTCCTTTTGGAGTGGTTCTGATGGCTGTAAGTGCTAGTGGCTCTACCCAGGTGCTTTTTCCATTTGCAGTCAACTTAGCCAGATACCTTTTCAGAGTTTGGTTACAGCGTTCTACCATTCCACTTGCTTGTGGCCTGTAGGGAGTGTGCAACTGTTGCTTCATACCCAACATGCGTGTTACTTCTGCCATTAGCTTATTATCAAAGTGTGGCCCCCTATCTGTTGAAATTACTTCCCCTACCCCAAATCTAGGGATCAATTCTCTTGTTAAGCGCTTAACTACTGTTCTGGCATCATTTTTTACAGTTGGGAAAGCTTCCCCATTAAACTGGTCTATGCAAACCAAAAGGTACTTGAACCTACCACAAGGGGGCATATCCGAAAAGTCAATTTGCACAATTTGAAATTGCTCTTCGGTTGAAGGAATGTGTTTCATAGGGCTCTGCACTGACTGTCCTATATTATTTGACATGTGACACATTCACAAATTCTTTTAGCAGCATAATTATAAATCCCTGAGCCCACCAGTGCCGATTAATCATCCTATCCCCTCCTGTTTTGAGACATGGCAAAGCCCATGGCTCAAAGGAAACAAAATCAGAGTAACAATCCATCTGCTTTTAAAAGACCACAGGCCATCCTTATTGGAAATAGCACCCTTCGCGCTTCAGGATGGTCTGTGGGGTGAATTTTCCTGTAAAACAGACAAAATCATTAAATCCACTGGTAAATCTTTTTCTAAAAAAAAAGAATATAGCAATGGCTATGAAGGGATACAACAATATGGCTTTTTTCCCTTTACTCCAGCATATTCATCAGACATAGCATCATCAGACAAAGATTTTCATGTAGATATGTGATCTTCAATGTGCAAAAAAAAATTTGCAGGTTTCACAATCTTATATTCGTGTTACTGACATTACTGATAATGTGTCAATCTTTCTATAGAAAAAATGTAGCTTTTATGCCCCATTGAGCAGTGCTTATAGTATATGTGTGCAATATAATATTAGTTCATTATCCAAAACTATATCAGTAGTGTTACCAAGTATCTATGCATCTGCCACTACTGTTTTCATACTTCCTGGTAATGCTCTAACCCCAGTGTTTAGCGGGTAACTGTAGTACCCTACTGGCCCATGTATGGCACAAAATATTTGTGTCAGTAACCCACAGGCATGTCCTTCTATTTTTGTAAAAACAAAAAGAAAGAAAAGAAAAGAAAATCATTTTTTTTTCCTTCAGGGAGGCCAAGAACTAGAACCTCAACTAGTACCTCAACTAAAGCCTCCGTAAATGCTCAAACTCAAACTCTTAGATCAATGAGGTGGTTGTGGGCTTTTTGGAATGTCCCTTCAATAAATCTCATAAAGGGCCAAAAATAGTAGAATATTGAGGCAGAAATTGCCTGCAATATCCCATTAACCCTAAAAATGCACTCAATTGCTTCAGGGTCTTTGGTATTTGTTGTCAGTGAGATGTTTAACCCTCTGTGAGACACAGTGACCTAAGTAAATCATGTACCATTTCCCTAATTGACAATATTCTTCCTCCAGTTTCATAGGCTTATATATCGAGTAAACAGTCATATTTGCCTAACTCCTAGAGGGATGACACCCTCCTATAATGGCTCTTCTATGACCACCCATATACCTTTCACTGACTCAGGAAATAAAGAATACGGTTGAAGTGTGGGGATTGTAGATCCTAATGTAGGATATCTTTTTAATCTAATAGGGGAACCTTGAAGAATGTCAATGACAGTTTTTCCTTGGTGACAAGGCTATTGTTACCCCCATTTTCATTAATAAAGCTATTTCTAGGAGACTGCAGGTGGAGCATAGTGATACAACAAATGAATGTTTTTAAATACTGACCTCCAATTCTTACCCGTAAAGGTTCAGTGATTTTTTTCTCTTTTCCCTTTCCCAATGATTACATTATTCATTACTCATTCCTACCAAAGAAACTTGCTGATTCAAAATAGGAAAATTGGCATCACAGATATATATCAAACTCTTAAACGCACCTTTATCTACTAAACATTCAAATAGATAAACTTTTAACATTTACATGAATCATCGGTTTAGGATTTGTTCCCAAAATCAAAACAGCAAGCTCAAAGGAACGAATGTGATATTCATTAATTAAATCACTATGCAACAGTCTCTCAGTCCATACGCTTACATTTGAAACAAATATTGTTAGCCGTAAGGATTTTATCACTAGCCCCCACCCTTGGGGTATTTCTGTCCTCTCATTGAGGATAGATCCCAGGTATGGGACTTTCTAAGGAATCTCAAAGATTCTTTATGCAATTTCTACTAGTACTTACGCTAGGTTTTTTTTTTCCCTCTCAGTCAGGAGCGTCAAGCTCAAATTCCTATCTGACTTCCTATAAACAACTCTCTACACAACTATTAACCAGATCATGTCTAGTTAAATCAGCATCTTATTAAGGAATCCACCCATGTGTCTCCTTAATACCTCTTTAAACCTATTCCAATATCAAGCACATCCTCTCCTCTCTCTCTTGTACTACTTCCATTAACATTCGCAAATCCTAACCTTTATCAAAAGTTGTATTAACCCAATCACGTAGGATTTCAACCAACCTATTAACTGTCTGTTCATACGTAATATCTGCTACACAGACTTCCCTCTTAATTATTTCCTGCTCAACTGCACCTTTTTGCTGAGCATACACCTTCCAAACATCCACATACTTATCAGGCAAAGCACAGTCAATCAACATTCACATTTACTTCTGACAGGCATTTTCTTAACTATGTTATTTATTACAGCTAAGGCATCATCTTATTAAGGAATTGTCTTATAATATCCCCTTCTATGATCCTTTCTTCTGCTCATTGTTACAGTTAAATAAATTGTTCTATTCTACTGAATTTTAACCAATTTAGCTAGTTCAGAAGGCTGCGTGTTCGAATCACGTCGGGGTCACCACTGCTAAGATCAGAGAAGAAATAAACGAAGGTCCAGGCTTCTGCATTCATCTGATAAGTTTACTGAGAATATCATACTATGCATAGGATCACATCATCATGATTGTGATAAGGAAGTAACAAGGAAGGGGGCTTTTATGCTAAAAGTTACAATACAAGTCAATGGAGGGCACAGGCCCAAGTTTGAGAAAAACAAAGTATTCAGAAATACTCATCGGAAAACAGCATACGTGACAGTTTGGCCATAACTATAGGGCGTCTAAAGATTACTTGTCAAATTTATCATAATACATCATGACATGTCAAGCTATACTAATTAAAAGAAGATGTGGTTGGGGGATTTTGGAAATAACAATATCTATTTCTCAGAAATGACCTCAACAAACAAGGATGTTCAGCCAAGTCCATTTTGGTCCCAACCAGAGGTTATTGTGACATTTGCACAGGATATGGGTTGCAAACTACTGAGATAATGGATAATGGCCTCAGAACATTTAAACTGAGAATAAAGTTCATTTATGCAGAAACACAGCATAGTTGAAGGGGAACGCTTCCATCATAGCTTTACTGTAGAACATCATTCTGACTCCATATTAATTCTGCTCCTCACAATTATTATTAATAGGGCTAATAACTGCTTTTTCTTATTTCAGTGTTCCGCCTTTACAAATGGAGATATTATTGAAATCTTGCAACCTGGACATCGCCACTGGGCTATATATGTAGGAGATGGACATATTGTACATTTAACAGGTAGGCACTTGGGATTCGGAAGAACTATGTATCGTAGGTAGCAGTAAAAAAAATCAAAGTGTGTGATAAAACTAAGTTTTGTGTTATAACTGTAGTCAAATGCATTCTAAATACACTAATTTCAAAGATTTTTTAGAAGGATAGATTAGGGAATTGGGAAGGAAAAGGGAAGGGAAGGATGAATTAGAGGGAGATGGGATTATAGCGGTGTTGTTTACAGATACATAAAATAATAAACTGTATTTAAATAAAAACACTTTTTATTATATGCATATTAAAATAATGCTAACATACCCAAATGGTACAATATAGCAAGCATAAAATCAAATTGAATACAGATGTTTGTGTTTTAATAGGGTACAATTTTGACTGTAACAACACTGTCCACAGCTTTGGCGTCCTACATGTTTCACCTAAACAAGGCTTCCTCAGGGACTTAGCAGACCAAACGTTACATATCTAATAAATAAATGATAATGGATAGCGCCTCCCCTCAAAGTGCAAATAAATAATACACAAACATATAATTAATTAAATAAATGTCCATTCGTGATCAGTCATTACG
Organism: Glandirana rugosa; assembly: GCA_018402905.1. Lineage (NCBI taxonomy): Eukaryota > Metazoa > Chordata > Amphibia > Anura > Ranidae > Glandirana > Glandirana rugosa. Next base: position 543,772 of record BLSH010254803.1, read on the forward strand.
TGATTACTCCAAAAAATGAGAACATTTTTTTTTAAATAAATCAGTTCATAATCCAAAGATATTAGTGCTGAATATATCAATCAACCGATAATCTTCTAAAGTGACATGGTGCTTGAAAGGTGCTCATTATAGTGCTCAGATACTGTTCCAAGTGAGGCGTGCAGACTGTGCCAAACCCCCTCTGTGTCCCCACTCACCAAAAATAGTTGACCAACTGCTTTTCAGTCAGCGGTCAAAAAGGCATGTGTCAGTGGGGAGAGACAGCAGGAAAATCGGACACTGGATAATGGACCACAATCTTCATACACAGAGATAATGTCTAGGTGGCTCAAGAACAAAAAACATCCTCATGTGTAGACCATAAAAGAATGTCACTTTATTGCGCAAAGCAGAGTGCTACTTACAAGAAAGTAGATTAAAATAGCCTGTTGACAGCTAGTATCCACAGCGGCGTGCGTTCCACACTCCCTCTCCACTCAAACCGGAAGTGGCGTAGACGGCTGCGGCGACCGCAAGTGATGTCAACGCGTTTCGCCCTCGTGATGACGTCACTTCCGGTCGCTGGAGCCGTCTACGCCACTTCCGGTTTGAGTGGAGAGGGAGTGTGGAACGCACGCCGCTATGGATACTAGCTGTCAACAGGCTATTTTAATCTACTTTCTTGTAAGTAGCACTCTGCTTTGCGCAATAAAGTGACATTCTTTTATGGTCTACACATGAGGATGTTTTTTGTTCTTGAGCCACCTAGACATTATCTCTGTGTATGAAGATTGTGGTCCATTATCCAGTGTCCGGTTTTCCTGCTGTCTCTCCCCACTGACACATGCCTTTTTGACCACTGACTGAAAAGCAGTTGGTCAACTATTTTTGGTGAGTGGGGACACAGAGGGGGTTTGGCACAGTCTGCACGCCTCACTTGGAACAGTATCTGAGCACTATAATGAGCACCTTTCAAGCACCATGTCACTTTAGAAGATTATCGGTTGATTGATATATTCAGCACTAATATCTTTGGATTATGAACTGATTTATTTAAAAAAAAAAATTCTCATTTTTTGGAGTAATCACGTAATGACTGATCACGAATGGACATTTATTTAATTAATTATATGTTTGTGTATTATTTATTTGCACTTTGAGGGGAGGCGATATCCATTATCATTTATTTATCTTCACAGCAGATGTTCATCTGAGGGAAGCTGCCCCCTATTCCATGTGGGTGTGTCCGTAGTGGGTACATACACACACATATACGTTTCTATTAGCACGTTATAATTTATTCAACACTAGAGGAGGCGCTGTTTTTGTTTAAGTATTGTTACATATCTAATGTACATATAGAAAAAATAAAAAGATTTTTTACATACAATAAGTCATGTATCAATACAGCATATTGAACAGTATACATGCAACTAACTTTCAACTGGCATCAGGATGCATAGACATTCACCTTACTGAACTCAGATGTTTGCCCTGACCTCAAACGTCAAGCAGCTCGCCTGCCGCCGCACGCCACACCGGGAAGGGAGACACTGTGCGTCCACAAACCACCCCAAAAGCAGCCGGCTAATACAAAAAAATATATATATATGCAAAAAAATATAGGATGAACCCAGTAATTAGAGAACAAATTTGATAATGTGTTGATGAAATGAGGAAAAAAGGAATATAATAGCGTATAGACTTACTTGTGGCAAGCTGATAACAAAGATCAGGCTTGGAGGGTGCAGGAAAAATCTTCCTCACCAGGTGACAGCATATATTATGTTAACTGAGGGTAAAAAGATATACTAAAGAAGGACCTTTAGAATGGCTTTGATTTTTTTATGCATTACTTTAAGTTCCATCTCACACCTTAGTATATGACTCTATGTCCCCATTCTTATCATCATTACCATTATCGATTTTGATATTTTGCTGCGCTTCTATTATACAATTTTGAATAACTGGTTAACTGGTTATGGTAATATTTTTACCTTTTACAATTTAGCCATTCTAAAGGTCCTTCTTTATTATATCTTTTTACCCTCAGTTAACATAATATATGCTATCACCTGGTGAGGAAGATTTTTCCTGCACCCTCCAAGCCTGATCTTTGTTATCAGCTTGCCACAAGTAGGTCTATATGCTATTATATTCCTTTTTTCCTCATTTCATCAACACATTATCAAATTTGTTCTCTAATTACGGGGTTTGATCAAAATTTATTTGCATATATATACATTTTTTTTGTATTAGCCGGCTGCTTTTGGGGTGGTTTGTGGACGCACAGTGTCCCACTTCCCGATGTGGTGTGCGGCGGCGGGTGAGCTGCTTGACGTTTGGGGTCTGGGCAAACATCTGAGCTCAGTGAGGTGAATGTCTATGCATCCTGATGCCAGTTGAAAGTTAGTTGCATGTATACTGTTCAATATGCTGTATTGATACATGACTTATTGTATGTAAAAAATCTTTATTTTTTCTATATGTACATTAGATATGTAACATTTGGTCTGCTAAGTCCCTAAGGAAGCCTTGTTTAGGAGAAACATGTAGGACGCTAAAGCTGTGGACAGTGTCGTTACAGTCAAAATTGTACCCTATTAAAACACAAACGTCTGTATTCAATTTGATTTTATGCTTGCTATATTGTACCATTTGGGTATGTTAGCATTATTTTAATATGCATAAGCACAAGCTGAATATCCCACTTCTGTCAAATAAATATATATCTGTGTCTTGCTCAGCTATCAAATTGCTATAAGGCAATCATCCACTTGTATGTGAGAATTTAAGCTTGTGTTATTGAGCTTTGTAAACAGATTTTTTTTCAAGAAAGCAGTTAAAGATACACAACTAAAAATGTAGAAAGGATACTAGAGTTTTACCTGCTGGCTGGATAAGAGAATACAACATACTCAAAATCAGATATTCATATTACAATAATAAAGAACATAAGTACAAAACGATGTCCATTAGATATATCTATTTATCTAAAACAGCGACATGTTTATGGGAAAGAAGAACTTCCTCAAACACAGCAATCAGTTGATAGTTATGTAATTTCTTCTAAAATTGTAAATACATGCAAAAGTCCCAATTCAGAAGCATTGTTCAAAAGTAATTTCCTGTCTACATTAAAATTGGACCCTTGTCTGAAACTACTGTTGAAGTCATATGGAGTCCACCCCTTTATTGTTTTAATGGGATCCATGACGTCACATATTGTGCAGAGTGCTAGTTGCAAGTGAGATCTGATAATGTAACTTAGCCAATCAAATAACTGGCTCTAAGAGCACTAATAAAAAAGTTAGGGCCAAAGGGGGCTGTATGTAGGGATCACAGGGACTACAGCACACAGAAATGCTCAGTAAACCTTAGGCTCAGATCAGAATTAAAATCTGAAGAACACATATTTTACATTAATTTGATTTACCTGTTAGTCCTTTATATTGATTCAGATATTATTGTGTGTGCCCAGGCAGGATTATTGGTAGTGGTGATGATGCTGTTCATGGAGAGTCCAATGTTGTTGGAAAAACTACACTGGAGACTGAGGCAAAGGGATGCGAGTATAAAGTGAGCAACATTTATCATGACCTGACCCCCGTGCCCAATGATGAAGTGGTAAAAACAGCTCTGCAGATGGTGGGTGAAAGTAAACCTTATGGGTCCAGCTGCCGAGATTTTTCTCTTGAACTGAAATATGGACGTGGAAATCTGGATATTGTAAGTGTGATATATGACTGAATCTTATGATCATTAACACATAGAGTATATATACAGTATCTCACAAAAGTGAGTGCACCCCTCACATTTTTGTAAATATTTTATTATATTTTTCATGTGACAACACTGAGGATATGACAATTTGCTACAATGTAAAGTAGTGAGTGTACAGCTTGTATAACAGTGTAAATTTGCTGTCCCCTCAAAATAACTCAACACACAGCCATTAATGTCTAAACCGCTGGCAACAAAAGTGAGTACACCCTTAAGTTAAAATGTCAAAATTGGGCCCAAAGAGTCAATATTT
>BLSH010254803.1:558140-569432 GCA_018402905.1 Glandirana rugosa
TCAGTGGTATATCGTCATATGTCTCGGGGTCTATCGTGCTATCTGGGGCTCTGTATACTGCTATATGGTGACTCTGTATATTGCTATCTGGGGCTCTGTATACTGCTATATGGTGACTCTGTATACTGCTTTATGGTGACTCTGTATACTGCTATCTGGGGCTCTGTATACTGCTATATGGTGACTCTGTATACTGCTATCTGGGGCTCTGTATACTGCTATATGGTGACTCTGTATACTGCTATCTGGTGACTCTGTATACCCTTATCTGGTAATTCTGTATACCCCTATCTGGTAACTCTGTGTACCCCTATCTGGTGATGCTGTATACCCTAACTGTGATGCTGTCTATCCTGTCTGGTGATGCTGGGCTGTATACTCCTGACACAAAGGGTGGAAACTAAAAGGGGTGGGGCTTATGCTAAGTGGGAGGGGTCAAAAAGGAAGGACGGGGTCTGGCGCCTCCCCATCCTAAAATTTCACCAGCCGCCACTGCCGGCTATAACCTGCAGCACTGACTGAGGAGGGAAAACCCTACAGTTCTACAGAATTTCATCGGTAGACCTATGGTACCTATACTGTACTTGGATCGAAATTCGGCCGGTGTCTGGTGAACTGGACACATTTTGATCCAAGTATGGCCAGCTTTTAGGGAGTAGCTCACCAAAAATGACATATTTGTTACAGGCCATGCCTAAACCTGACTTGTATCTTAGTGCAAACTACTTCACACAAGCAGGAAATGACATTTCTGAATGCGTTCTTTACATCAACTACAGTACAGAATCTCTCCAGGACTCATATTGCATTAACTTTATAGAAAATTACAGAGGATGCAGACTGAAAAGTAAAGGCTATTTTTAATAACATTAAATTACAATATGCTTTGAGGTAATTGTAATTGTCTTGGGGTATTATTCTACAAAATAAAAAAAAAAATGTAAACAGATTGATACGCTAAAGATGTCTAATTGTAGATTATGGTCAACACAACAATGTTTTTTTTTATTACATTAATTTGAGCGGACATTTATCTCTTAATTTCCAGATAATTAGGAACATGGCACCCATTCCTGGAGAATTGACAATAGCTGCAGCAAAAGGAGTTCAAATTGCAGGCTCGGCTGTGAACTCAAGTTCTGAAATTGTGGGTTCAGTCGCAGCCAAGGGAGTCGATTTAGCAGGTCAAGGAGTGTCCGCGGTGTCTGGAGTCCTGGGAGCAGCAGCTGGGAAGAGTCTAGCTGCTTTTGGAAGCATGCTGTCCGCAGGAACACAAACATTGGCTCCAATAGTAGCTGCTAAAGTAGATGCTACCGGTTATGGTACCATGTTGTTGACTGCAGCCGAGTGTATGTCACCTTTGGCAGAATCCTTAGCTGCTCGATCTGCAGAGGCAGAGGAAGCCACAGTTAATAGTGTTAAACAGCTGGGATCTTATATCTCTTCAAGTTCACCAGCGGCGGGGTCAGCTGTAGCCACAGGCTTGTCTTGGTTGGGTTCTGTTTCTGCTGCAGGAGCATCCAGTCTTGTCAGCTATCTTACATCAGGAACAGAGCAAGCCAGTGTTGAGAAACGGATAACTACTGAGCAAGAGCAACCTAAGAAGCCTGACGCTGACGTACAGAAATAAATGCATCTATTACATATCTAAGAATGTATTTCACTATTTTGTTTGTGCTTTATCACCAATACTTATCATATGGATCTATGCGTGTATAATAAATATTTCTGAAACCTCGTGTTGATTATACAACCCCTTCTTCAGTTGGATTAATTCACATAACTAGTGGTGGCAACAAACTATGTCACCACTAGAACAGCAGCTGCAAATGCTAAAAATAATTGGGTGGCATGCATATCAAAGGCAAAACAAGAACAAAAATTCAGAATTGTGCAACTAAAGGCAAAACAACATAACACACAAAACACACTTACTGTACCTGTCTGCTAACAGTCTTCCGTTGAATGTTAACATTAACAGAATTCCATTAAACTCTGGCTTTGTCGGAAATACTGACTCTCGTGTGCATGATGCGCATGTGTTATGATGTCATCCTACACCAGCCAATCAAGAAGCCAAAAATATGGAACCCAAAAGTAGCCAGGGAAGAAGATGACAGTGGCTGCCGATGACTGAGAGGTGTATTTTCGAGAGTTTCGTTCCACTTTAGGAGACCAAGTTGTGCAAGAAAAGTGGAAGTTAGAGGGTTGAGACAATCCAATTACCATTGACAGGGGTGCTTACAATAGTCAGCTTTTATTCTTCTTATGTAAAATCTTTATCCCAAAAGAAAAAAAAAATGTAAGTTAGACTTTATTTTGGTATATGAAGGCCATCTAAATCTACTAGTCCATCCAACACTACTCTCTCAAGACAGTATGCTCTTCTAGGGGGACAGTGTTGCTCCTCCATAGATAGAGGAGCCATCTTAAGACAAGAAGTGAGTTACTGGCCAGATCAGCAGGTGAAAAACATTATATTACATTTTTGTTTTGGTTTAATACTGCTTTGAACTGTAGCGGTTGTAGAACAAACATTTAAGCATGTTGCAAAGGTTTGCACATAAAAATAGCTTCCAGGTGGAGAATCTCTGAATCAGTGGTATAATTTTACACCCCAACAGGTTCCTTCAAGAACAGGCAGTTCTCAGTTATTTTATCATACCTGATATAACATATGATGGTTTCTCCATCTTCAAGACGAACTCTAGGCACAGACAACAATGCAAATGAAATGTATGAACACACTAATTAACTAATATAATTCAAAATACCTGTTATTACTTATTACAAATTGGCTCATATGTTTCTTTTGTCAGCTATATTTAAAAAATGCTGCACTTGGAAAAGATGGGTTTCACGGGCCCCCCACCCAAAGTGACTTCCGTCACAAATAGCATGCAGCAACAGCTCTGAAGAAGCGTGAGTCTCTGTTCCCCCCCAAAATGCGTTGGATTGATTTTATTTGTTGCTACCCTTAATAAAAGTCTTTTCAAACTCACATTTACTCACATTTACTTACCAAAGTCACAGCCCAGGCCCCAATAGGGCTCACTACCACTTTCAAGTTGGGCACAGGTCTTTGTAAGGGAATTTTTCCTGCCTGCCCACATCTTCACTTACAAACATTGACGGATCAGAGCGTGATCTCCACCCCAAAGAACCACTGGATATAAGAGGGGAAACTGCACCAGTCTGAAGTCCAACAGTTTGTTAACCACTTGAATACTGGGCACATTCCCCCTTCCTGCCCAGACCAATTTTTAGCTTTCAGCGCTGTTGCATTTTGAATGCCAATTGCGCGATCAACACTGTACCCAAACAAAATTTATATAATGTTTTTCCCACAAATAGAGCTTTCTTTTGGTGGTATTTGATCACTGCTGGGGATTTTTTTTCCACTACAAATAAAAAAACCTGAAACTTTAAAAAAAAAAAAGCTTCTATGTTTCTGTTACAAAACTTTGTAAATAAGTTTTTTTCCTTCACTGATGGGCACTGATGAGGCAGTACTCATTGGCACTGATGAGGCGGCACTGATGATGAGGCACCTATATGCAGCACTGATAAACAGCACTGATGGGCACTGATATGCAGCACTGATGGGCACTCATAGGTGGCACTGATGGGCACTCATAGGTAGCACTGATAGATGGGACTGTTAGGCAGCACTGATCAGGAGGCACTGGCAGGCATCACTGATATATGTAAAGCGCTGCATAAATTGACGGCGCTATATACGTACCTGAAATAATCACTTATGGGCACTGAGTGCCATCCCTATTGGGCATTGATTGGCATACCTGGTGGTCCTGGGTGGGCATCCCTGTTGGTCCTGAGAGGGCATCCCTGTTGGTCCTGGGAGGGCATCCATGGTGGTCCTGGGAGGGCATCTTCAGGGGGGCTGCACTGATAATCAGCACACACCCCCCTTTTAGGAGAGCTGCCAATCCACTCTCCTCTACTCATGTCTGGCAGTGCAAGTGGAGGAAAAGCCGATAAACGGCTCTTCCTATTTACATTGTGATCAGCTGTGATTGGACACAGCTGATCACATGGTAAAGTGCCTCCGTCAGAGGCTCTTTACTGCTTGCAGGTTCAAGCAGCATAGCTTTGGAACGCACATGCACACATTATTTAAGCCTATTTAGCTCTTTGGGATTTGGAATTCCTGGTGGACAAATCTAGGCCAATGAACTGTTCTTTGTGGGCAAGACCTAAACATTATTTGAAGAAGAAAAGTTTCTTCACCATTAGTCCATTGAAGGGTTAGGATCTCGTCATAATTGTGTTATGTTGAGGCTGTAACCTGTATTGCCATATTTGACCTTACACTATTCAAAAAGAGAATTAAATTACTCTTTTTGTCAGCAATTTCAACCCACAGCCTGCTTATGTTTCACCTCCTTTCCCATGCTGAACATTGTAATGGCTTACTATGGAGATGCACATTGTGAAATAAACCAGCTGCTTTCATTGTCAGTTTGCTAGCATCATGTACAGTGGAGATAAATTATTCTCAGTACCTGCAGATGGTTTTAAGTACAGGTCCTGCTTGGTTTCGTGCTTCTTCCAGAGCAAAATAAGGAACATATTCTAGAGAAGGAACTAATTTAGCTTAACATGTTTTTTTAAGGATTAAGGGTCAGAAATATGGGGGATTCACTTTAGTTTTAGGCTTACATTGAGGGTTAGATTATACAGGTATAGGCTGGTAGAGTCCCCTTTTAGGGTTGCTTCTCCTTAGAGGTAGGGTGATGATTGAGGGTTCCCTAAATAGGGTGGGGTGAAGCCCAGGTCGAGGGGTTCTGGTTCTGCACTCTGCAAAATAGAGGCGTCTTGAAGAACATTTTTTGTGTGCTCTCCCCTTTGGGAGAGGGGCGGCTGGCTTACCTTAGAAAAGTTCCTGATCAGAGTCTATTTGGAAGTGAACATTATGGCATAAGTATCAGTATGCCCATGCTTTGGACAATGTCACCTTCTCAAAGAAGTTTACTTGCCATGATTTAGAAGATATTTACCAAAAATATGGAATGTTGTCTACACATTACTGAAAGTAAAGAACTACTTATGCATCAAAAAGCCTCTAAATGATATTCTACTGGAAGTGAATTGTTAAATACAACCAATGCCAGGCAGAAGAATTGTGGGTTTACTTGTGCAAATCCGGTTGGCTCTGGAGTGGGTGGTGATGGAAGAACAGGAGTCCCCCGCATCATATCGCATGCGTCAGGGCTCCTGTGCAGTGGCGGCTGGTGCTCCATTTTTTGGGGTGCGGGGCAAACAAATCCCCCAGCCCCCCCGCCGTTTGCTCGCTCACCATCCCTGTCCATTTACCCGCTCGCCAGCCCACCCGGCTCTAATCAAGTGCTTGAAAAAAAAAAACCTCATAGAACTCTATGCGTCCGGCACCCCCATGGAGATTAGAGGCTGACGCATAGAGATTGGGGGGGACTCCCCTGCGCCCCTTATGGACCGGCAGCCGCTACTCCTGTGTCTCATGGGTTTTTGGGCCTGAGTACTCCAGGTAGGAAGGGGTTAAAGATGGGGTGACCAGGAGGATGGATAGAAAAAATCTAGGACTGACATCCGTGCTTGTGACAGTATGTGGTTGAACACCTGAGTGAAGCCTGCATCCTGTATATACAGTGCCTTGAAAAAGTATTCATACCCCTTGAAATGTTCCACATTTTGTCATGTTACAACCAAAAATGTAAATGTATTTTATTGGGATCTTATGTGACAACACAAAGTGGCACTAATTGTGAAGTGGGAGGAAAATGATAAATGGTTTTACAAATTTTTTACAAATAAATATCTGAAAAGTGTAGCATGCATTTGTATTCAGTCCCCTTTATTTTGATACCCATAACTAAAATCTAGTGGAACCAATTGTGTCTAATTTAATCTCAGTATACATATACCTTTTCTGTGAAGCCCTCAGAGGTTTATTAGAGAACCTTAGTGAACAAACAGCATCATGAGAGCCAAGGAACACACCAGACAGGTCAGGGATAAAGTTGTGGAGAAGTTTAAAGCAGGGTTAGGGTTTAAAAAAAATTCCAAACTTTGAACATCTCGCGGAGCACTGTTCAATTCATCATCAAGAGTATGGCACAAATGCAAACCTGCCAAGACATGGCCGTTCACCTAAACTGACAGGCCGGGCAAGTAGAGAGAAGCAGCCAAGAGGTCCATGATAACTCTTGAGGAGCTTCAGAGGTCCACAGCTCAGGTGGGAGAATCTGTCCACAGGACAACTATTAATTGCACTCCACAAATCTGGCCTTTATGGAAGAGTGGCAAGAAGAAAGCCATTGTTTAAAGAAAGTCATAAGAAGTCCAGTTTGCAATTCACAGTCATATGGGGGGGACAGCAAACATGTAGAAGAAGGTGCTCTGGTCAGATGAGACCAAAACTGATTTTCTTGGCCTCATAGCAAAACACTATGTGTGGAGGAAAGCTAACACTGCACATCACCCTGAACACCCACTGTGAATCATGGTGGTGGCAGCATCATGTTGTGGGGATGCTTTTCTTCAGCAAGGACAGGGAAGCTGGTCAGAGTTGATGGGAAGATGGATGGAGCCAAATATGGGGCAATCTTAGAAGAAAACCTGTTAGAGTCTGCAAAAGACTTGAGACTGGGGCGGAGGTTCACCTTTCAGCAGGACAACGACCCTAAGCATACAGCCAGAGCTACAATGGAATGGTTTAGATCAGGGGTAGGCAACCTTTGAGAGATGGAGATCTACCTGGACAACATTGAAGAGATCAAAGATCAGCGGAGTACAGCGCCCCCCCTTTTTTAAAAAAAAAAGAAATTGACTAGCAAGCCCCCAATAAAAAGTAATGTCATTGTAAAAATATAAACTTAGGGGGTCATTTACTGTAGCACTGAGCACTAATTAGCTGCAAAATTACAGTGATTGTGGTAATTAACGCTAAAATGTGGTAATTAGCGCTAAAACTGAATTCACAATAGCGCTGGGGCAATATAGCTCCCAAAATGGAATTCACTATAGCTCCCATACAACAGATAGCACCCAACCCTTTACTCTAGCTAGGACCAGGAGAATTGTACATGGAAATAATGTTTAGAGCATGATATTACAACAATAAACCAGTGTTAATATGCCCACAGTCTCTGCTCAGCGCTTGAAGATGCACTGCCCACACCTAATACAAAATATATAGAAAATGAGAACTTTCAAATACATAAAATCAGAGTATTTGTAGCAGCGCTAAAGATCCCCAATGTTCATAAAAAATGTGATGCGCTCTTCAGGTATATTAGCCACAGGTGATAGGAAATTTTCAATGTGCACCTTCCACCATCACTCGAACACCACGTGGAGTAAATGAAACCCCCTTTTGGGGATACACTTACTAGACCTAGGTAAGTGATAAGCCTTTGGAAGTACTACACCAGGATACTCATCCTCAGTAGCCTATTACCGCTAAGTGAGGCTAATCGCTTCCTCCAAACACCACTCAGTGCTTCAATCCTCGTCAAGTGTTCTTAACCAGCGTCTCGCCAATCATATATAAATGAAAGAGCAAGTCCCACATAGTGTAAAACCGTAAAGCTTTAATGGATCCCACAATACAACCCCTGAAATAGCACTCACAATAAAACTTTAAATTGCAAACATTGAAAGTAATCTAGGTATGTCACCACTTTTCCGGAGTCGGCATCGGAGAACGATAAGGAGCCAGCCGTATCTGTCCTACGTAACCTCCCCCTCAATGAACCGTCAATCACCACATCCAGTACATCACTAGGTCATGCGCTGATGCGTTTCGTCATCCCGACTTCCACAGAGGACACCGAAACCGAAAACCAGAACCTCAGGGCTGCTAAACAGACGTGCTAGCTTGTGAGCCACTGTGCTGCCACATTTGGAACTCTCCTATACATAAATACACAGATACTGCATTTCTTTGGACATACAGTATCTCACAAAAGTGAGTACACCCCTCACATTTTTGTGAATATTTTATTCTATCTTTTCATGTGACAACACTGAAAAAATGATACTTTGCTACAATGTAAATTAGTGAGTGTACAGTTTGTATAACAGTGTAAATTTGCTGTCCCCTTAAAATAACTCAACACACAGCCATTAATGTCTAAATCGCTGGCAACAAAAGTGAGTACACCCCTAAGTGAAAATGTCCAAATTGGGGCCAAAGTGACAATATTTTGTATGGCCACCATTATTTTCCAGCACTGCCTTAACCCTCTTGGGCATGGAATTCACCAGAGCTTCACAGGTTGCCACTGGAGTCTTCTTCCACTCCTCCATGACGACATCATGGAGCTGAAGGATGTTAGAGACCTTGCGCTCCTCCACTTTCTGTTTGAGGATGCCCCACAGATGCTCAATAGGGTTAAGGTCTGGAAACATGCTTGGCCAGTCCATCACCTTTACCTTCAGCTTCTTTAGCAAGGCAGTGGTCATCTTGGAGGCATGTATGGGGTTGTTATGTTGGAATACTGCCCTGCGGCCAGTCTCCAAAGAGAGGGGATCATGCTCTGCTTCAGCATGTCACAGTAAATTATGGCATTTATGGTCCCCTCAATGAACTGTAGCTCCCCAGTGCCGGCAGCACTCATGCAGCCCCAGACCATGACACTCCCACCACCATGCTTGACTGTAGGCAACACACACTTGTCTTTGTACTCCTCACATGGTTGCCACCACACATGCTTGACACCATCTGAACCAAATAAGTTTATCTTGGTCTCATCAGACCACAGGACATGGCTCCAGTAATCCATGTCCTTAGTCTGCTTGTCTTCAGAAAACTGTTTGAGAGCTTTCTTGTCCATCATCTTTAGAACAAGCTTCCTTCTGGGACGACAGCCATGCAGACCAATTTGATGCAGTGTGCGGCGTATGGTCTGAGCACTGATAGGCTTACCCACCACCCCTTAAACCTCTGCAGCAATACTGGCAGCACTCATACATCTATTTCCCAAAGAGAACCACTGGGTATGATGCTGAGCATGTGCACTCAACTTTTTTGGTCGACCATGGCCTGTTCTGAGGAGAATGGTCTTGGCCACAGTGCTGCAGCTACGTTTCAGTGTCTTGGCAATCTTCTTATAGCCTAGGCCATCTTTATGCAGAGCAACAATTCTTTTTTCAGGTCCTCAGAGAGTTCTTTGCCATGAGGTGCCATGTTGAACTTCCAGTGACTAGTATGAGAGAGTGATAAATTTAACACAACTGCTCCCCATTCACACCTGAGACCTTGTAACACTAACGAGTCACATGACACCGGGGAGGGAAAATGGCTAATTGTGCCCAATTTAGTCATTTTCACTTAGGGGTGTACTCACTTTTGTTGCCAGCGGTTTAGACATTAATGGCTGTGCATTGAGTTATTTTGAGGGGACAGCAAATTTACACTGTTATACAAGCTGTACCCTCACTACTTTACATTGTAACAAAGTGTAATTTCTTCAGTGTTGTCACATGAAAAGATAGAATAAAATATTTACAAACATGTGAGGGGTGTACTACTTTTGTGAGATACTATGTATGTGGTGGAATTACATTAGTCAGGAGTTATTCTTCTTGATTTATTCTGTGATATTTGGAGGTTCTTGGTGTGTGAGTGTAGTAGTAATGTTACCCTCTGATTTTTGGGAATGACATTTTTATTTCTGATGTTGGTACACATCACATTTTTTGGGCTCAAATTATGATCATTTAAAAATAATAAAAAAAAACACACAAGATTGTGACTTTAAATTTTCATAAGCAATGGTATTGTTTGTGGTTTGTAAAGACACCTGAGTTTGGGTAAACATTTTTGTGAGATGAATAACAACAAGTGAAAGTGACAAGGAAAAAATATTTTACCAAAACATGAAAACATTACACATTCTGACATTCTTAAAAATAAAATGGATGAATAAGAAGCAACACTGTTGCAAGGAAAATTTCTTTGAGAGAAAGACACATTTCTGATCATCTATGGTTCCGGAGATATGGGGCACCTTGAGCAGTCAGTCAGAAGCTGCATACAGAGCGGCCAGTTTAAATACAAGCTGACACACTCTGTTTGCAGCAGACTGCATTAATGCATTAAGCTGAAAAACCTTTTAAGTGCAGCGGCCCCCCCAGAGCCTCCCTTTACTTACCTAAGCCTGAACCTATCCCGCGACGAACCTTGTCCCTCTAGCTGCGGGCTCTGGTCCTCATTGGATGGATTGATAGCAGGGGAGCCATTGGCTCCCGCTGCTGTCAATCAAGTCCAGTGACACGGGAGTCGGGGGCTCGCAACAGCAGGACTCAGGAGCGCGCCCGCACTTGTGACCTCCAGGGAAAGAGCTTCCCTGATGGGTCACTTGATGCGGAAGAGGAGCCAAGATCGCCGCCGAAGTATCCCAGAAGAGAAGGATTGGGGCCACTCTGTGCAAAACCGCTGCACAGAGGAGGTGAGTATAGTGTTTGTTATTTAAAGAAAAAAAAAAAAAAACGGGAACCTTTACAATCGGTTTAAAGTATAATTAAAGGCAAAACTTTTTTTTTTAAGTTTTAGATGGAGTGGAGAGGGATTAGAATGCTTGTCAGTTTTTATTGCTGTCTGTGTCCCCATTAACCACATCAGTACTGAGCACGAAAACCCCCTTCCTGTCCAGGCCATTTTTCAGCTTTCAGCGCTATCACACTTTGAATGACAATTACTCAGTCATGCAACACTGTACCCATATGAAATTTGCATCCTTTTTTCACACAAATAGAGCTTTCTTTTGGTGGTATTAATTCACTAGGGGTTTTTTTATTTTTTGTGCTACAAATAAAAAAAGATTGAAAATTTTGTGAAAAAAAAGCCTTTTTCTTTGTTTCTATCATAAAATTTTGCAAATTAGTAATTTTTCTTTGTAAATTTTGGCCAAAATTTATACTGCTACCTATCTTTGGTAAAAATAACCCAAATAAGTGTATATTATTTGGTCCTTGAGTAAGTTATAGAGTCTACAAGCTATGGCGCCAATCATTGAAAATTGATCACACCTGATCACACCTGATATACTGACGGCCTATCTCGTTTCTTGAGACCCTAACAAGCCAGGAAAGTACAAATAACCCCCAAATGACCCCTTTTTGGAAAGTAGACATCCCAAGGTATATAGTTAGAGGCATGGTGAATTTTTAAAGTTGTCATTTTTTTCCCACAATTCTTTACAAAA
Organism: Glandirana rugosa; assembly: GCA_018402905.1. Taxonomy (NCBI): domain Eukaryota; kingdom Metazoa; phylum Chordata; class Amphibia; order Anura; family Ranidae; genus Glandirana; species Glandirana rugosa. The sequence continues at coordinate 569,351 of BLSH010254803.1, forward strand.
TGAAGATTTTTTTTTTCTTTTTTTTTCACAAAATTGTCATTGTAACAGGTTATTTCTCAGACACAGCATATGCATACCACAA
>BLSH010254803.1:619745-636154 GCA_018402905.1 Glandirana rugosa
TGTCATTGCTGAGCTGTATACTGTGCCCTGTGATGCTGAGCTGTATACTGTGCCCTGTGATGCTGAGCTGTATACTGTGTCCTGTGATGCTGAGCTATATACTGTGTCCTGTGATGCAGAGCTGTATACCCCTGACACAATATGTGGAATACAGGGGATGGAGTGGGTGGATTCTATAAGGGGTGGGGCTTATTAAAAGTAGGAGGGGTCAAAGGGAGGGGTGGGGCCTGGCGCCCCCCATCCAAAAACTTCACCAGCCGCCACTGCTCCCTTCAGTTCGCATAGGGCAGTGTGAACTGCCGCCGGGAGGCAAGCAATGCAGGAACCCGCAGTGGATTTGCAGGGTTTCCGCATCGCTCCAGTGTGAACCGAGCTTTACTGTTCATGTGCATAAGTACTAAGAATGACAAATACTTTCCCTGACACATTGTCTAAAGCTGGGTAAACACTATTCGTTTTTTTGTTCAACCTGCTGAAAAACGATTAGGTAGATAGGTAGATGCAAAAATACCACCCCCGTGCTATTGTACTCCGACAGAAGCACTCTTCCACTGATCAGAATACACTGATCAGTGCTGCTGCCCACTGATCAGAGGAGGTTTTCCAGCAGGACCATTTGACAGAAGCCAAGGTCCGCTTCAGCTAGTTCTAGAGCTCGATTTAGGGCGCTTTCACACTGGGACGGGGGGCCAGTAGCGGGTAAAGCGCCACTAGTTTCAGCAGCGCTGTTCTGCTGTTATAGCGGTGACATGGCGCCGCTATGCAGGCAGGAGCGGGGTGCTTTTAACCCTCCACAAGGGGTTAAAAGCGCCAGTGTGCCGCGCTTCCGAGGTGGTGTTCATCCGATTTCGGAAGCGCTGCCCAATGATTTCAATGGCAGGAGCAGTGGAGGAGCCCTGTATACACTGCTCAGCGCACCGCCCCAAAGATGCTGATTGCAGGACTTTTTTTTTCCTGCAAGTGCATTGCCCCAGTGTACACCCCTCCCCCGTTGATTTCATTTGGTTTGTAATAGATCTGTGGGGCTAGTATATGTCATCATGTAAGTACTTGCATCCACTATATCTATGCAGTGAAAGTTGCTGTTACTATGTTCATGTTCCAGCCTTGGAGTTATAGTGCTGAGGTTGTTTGTGTTCTGTGGGAGCCCTGTTTCAGATATGTGCGATGCGGGAACCAGCGTGATTACAGAGCCAGTTCCCGCATCGCATCACTCCCGCAAGCAGTTCACACTGCCTTCTGTGAACCGCTGGCGGGTGTCATTACAAAGTTGATGTCACCTCCAGTTTTGTTCACAGATCGCAGTGCGAACTGTGAACTCGCATATCAATCGGATCGCATGGGTGAGAAAATGTACATGCATGAGATTTCGACTGCATCCCCGGATTCCAACAGAAGATATTTTACATAGAGTAGCCGCTGGAGTTTCTGGAAGACCAGCTTGTCTTACATGCGCTTTTCTTGTTTTTATTCTCGTGTGTTGCTGGAGCAGTGTGTCGTGTGAGCCACATACGGTTGAGGGAGATCTATTTCCCCATGCGTTATCTGACCACCTGTGATTCAGTGATCATTGTCATGTGGTATGCAGCTTGTGTTATCTGTTTGGCTGTGGACTATGATCTTTTCTAGCTGCCAACTTAGTTCAGCATCACATGTTTCTTCACCTGTCATCTGTCACTGAGCGCAGATAACTTTCTGTGAAGAGCGTGGATTCTTCTCATATGGACAATCTCTCTTTATACATACCGGTATGTGTTTTCATAATTTTGCCTGTTTATTGATTTACAGGTTTATGAGTTCTATATATATTCATTTATTCATATTATTAAGAACAGTGGTAGGTTGGCAGGTTTTCCCCTACCTATTGTGTGATTTGCTGTCATCTTACTAGTGCTGCACTTTATTTAAAATAGACTGTGCTGCCTGTTGTTTTTGTGACGTAATGCGACTTGTGCTCCTCATGTCGGTCCGAGAATCGGACTAGTGTGAACCCAGCCTTAAAGCGTCTCCCCATTAAACCCAATGTGTCCTTTCACACTATGGTTGCCACATCATCCCTTTAATCCAGGACACACATTAATTGCACAGGTTCTGTGGCTGATTAAGGTGGTAATTAGACTCACTTGGTGCCTTATCTGCATTAAATTAGCCTCAGAATTTGTGTAATCCATATGTGCCTTTGATTAAAGGGGTGATGTGGCAACCCTATTTCACACTGGGGCGGTGCGCTTGCGGGAGGAAAATTAAACTCCTGCAAGCATGATTTTTGTGGAATGTGGGGAGCGGTGTATACACCGCTCCTCCACCACCCCACCCATTGGAATGAATGGGCAGTGCTCCCGAAGCGACTGTACACCGTTCCGGGAGCGTCGGCACTTTTAACCCCTGTTTAACCCCTTGCGGGGGGGGGGGGGTTTAAAAGTGCCGTGATGCCGCCCGAATAGCTGACGCTCGGGCAGTCCCAGTGTGAAAGGGGCCTTAGTGCTGGTGAAAATGAGTGTAGTTGAACTTGCAATGTGCACAGTCTAGCTATGATTGTATTAACCTGGATCAACCAATATAGGTACTTATCTGGCTTCTATAAATTACTAGCCAGATGGATCAAGAAATTATTATATGATCTAACCTATCACCCTGTGAGTTATTCACTTTGGATGCAGTCCAGTGGCCTAGTAACCAAACAAATGTAGGAACAAAAGGATATTCTAAGGGACCAGCTAACCAAGTGCCATCATCCCTAATGTATAGATACATACAAAAAAAGAACCCTCTAGATTGGGACTTTTTGAAGGCACAAAGCAGACATTGTGGTGTATAAAACAATGTGTTTTTATTGCAAAATTCTTAAAAAGTATAAATAGAAAAATTAAAAAAACACCTGATATATGCAGGTTATACAGTACACAATACAATAATGTTTTTCACATATTCCATGTACAAAACCTAATGCATTTCGTTACTAAAGACCTTCTTCAGAGGTATTAACTTGTACATTAAAGTCAAAATAGGTTAATTCTGAAAAAGAAAAAAGTGCATCAGATTCATAAATAGACATTGCTGGTCTCACCAACATATTCATATCAACATCAGGGCCACTTACCCAGGTGCATATACCAAAAAAGGAATTCAACTTAAAAGGTTGTATAGTATTAAAATCAAGTTGCCTCAAAGATACCGCCTAGTCTCTGGGACAGCCGGCGCAGTCTTCCCCACAAGAGCTCCTGGTAACACCCTGGAGGGAGGAGGGGGAAGGCAAGGAATCTAGGTAGAAGACAAAATATAATTTATAATAAGTTTTTTTAGGAAAGGGCCGTTTGTCTAGGACTTAATAGTTTATACAATATATTGTGGTATTACAATAATAGATACCTATAATCCCTATGTAGAGCGTGTTGACTGGCATGTGTAGACAAAAGGGCGATGGATTTAGGAGATAGGAACTCCCATGGCTAATCTTTTCCTAGTGCGGGCTAGATGGTGCGCTGAAATGGGGGGGGAACAACCCCAAAAATGGTTTATTCGGCCCAAGGTGAACCTTGTTGTGCTGAAAGAAAGGAACCCCAGAGAGGGTTACCAAGGTGGCCCACTGGGTATAAAAGCCACTAGACATGCCCAGAGAAATAGTAGTTTACCTTTGAACAGAGTACGGAGATAAGCCCACTGTCCCGTTATATCTGCACGTTCCAACGCCAACCACGCCAGTGTTTTAGTTCAAACAGCTGCGGTGTTATAGTGCCCGGTCTATGGCCAGTGATTGGCCGGGACAACAAAGCACTGCCTTTAGGCCAGCCTTCCCATTCAACCCTGAGTTATTCACTTTGGATGCAGTCCAGTGGCCTAGTAACCAAACAAAGAAGGGCCTTTGGGGACAAAGCAGAACTCCCCTCGGAAAGTGGTCACTACACGGATACTACGGTTATTGAAAAATATTCTACCTTTTATTAAAGCATCAGTATCAAAATTATATAAAAACCGACAACATTGCCTATGTCAGGGGGGGAACGCAGCTGCTCACACATCACACATTCATTCATCCATATGCATCAGTCACATCTACAGGGAACCCTTCCATGGTCCTCAAGTTTGTGATAGATTGTCCACTCCTTATTGGTAAGGGTATATGGATGGTGCTCGGGTGTATACGGGCTTTAAGGGCTCAAGTACTGGGATCCTCCAACTACTGTCTATAGAGCTACTCCCATCCAGTGAGCTGGCCACATGAGAGGAGGAAAGTGGATATCAGGGTGTGGGGACAGGATTATGGATGATCCATACTACTCAGTCCTTCCAACAGAGCAGGGCTGTGTGGCGCTGTATATAGGGCTGGGGACCCAGTGTGACTCAGTGTCCATCCAGCGCATTTAAATGATTAATCCTGGTCTGTGTGACAGTGTGTAAAGTCAGTGGTGTAAGATAGTTCTCACCAGTCCCGAATATCACTGTTCACCGTCTCCAGTGTACCGGTCTCCCTTCACTCCACACTGCTCACTGCAGACATCAATAGGATCCACACAGCGTCGCTGTTCCGCCCACTCTCCATACAATTCCTGCTACTGCTGGCCTAGTAGGAATTCCGCCCTCACAGCTGCGTCCCCTCCTTTGTCACGTGCGTGATGACGCACCGCTGACGCATTTCGTTAGCCAATCAGCGTAAACTTCCTCAGAGCAAGGAGAGGTCTGCAGTTCTGGCTTAAATATCGTATGTCCGTTGTAACTGTCAACTTTGGCCACTAAATGTCATCCATCCTCAGTCCTCCATTCATGTCAGTCATCACGATGAAAAGTTATTTAAAAGAGAGATGTCACCAGGCTTTTTTATTCATCAAAAATTATGCTTTTTCCCAGTGATTTAGATTTTAATGTTTTTGAATCTATTTTAGAGTATGTGGGGGCCTTTCTTTTGTCATAATCACCCTTAATTGTGCCCGCGGTCGCTTTGGGAACCACCATATTGAAGAAGACTTGAACAGGGAAGCGGGGTATTCTCATAAGCAGGCATAATTAGCATCCCAAACAAAAAATACCTTTTTAGCATCCCATATTTTTTCTTCTACACTTGGCCCCCTAGGTTCCTACTCTTCAAGGAGTGGTTGTAAACTGCACTCATTGTTGAGCCCTTGTGGAATTAGGGATCCCAATTTGTAGACCCACATTTTTTCTTTTTGTAGAAGGATCTGATCGAAATCTCCCCTTCTGAGTGGGAGGTCTAGGGCATAAACGCTCTTTACCTGCATTCCCTTTGGGTCTCCTCCATGATATTGGGCAAAATGTACTGCTATCGGTTGGTCGTCATCTTTCTTTTTACTTTTAATGCTTGCCAGGTGTTCCCCTATTCTAATTCGTAATGTTCTTTTAGTTTTACCAATATAATTTTTATTGCAGGGGCAAGACAGCATGTAGATAACCCTTGTTGTGTGATAAACTGCTTGATTTGGTATTTTTTAGTTCCATCAAAGTTGAAAAGCTCCTTGATCTTATGTACATATTTGCATATGTTGCAGTGCCCACAGGCATGCATCACCACAGTTGGTTTGGAGTTAGTCAACCAGTTGGTGCTTTCGGATCGCTGATATTCTGAGCGCACTAAGATGTAATTTAAATTCTTGGCCCTTCTGGCCGTCAGGAGGGGTCTAGGGCCAACAATCCTTCACATGGCTGGTGATAAGGTCAAAACCGACCAATGTTTATCTAGTACCCCCCTTACTTGGTTCCACTGAGAGACAAATTTGGTAATTATCCTTGGGTGTTGGTCATTGATTTGTTCTTTTTAGAGCCCTCAAGTACCTCTACTCTTTTCTTTGAAGCTGCCTTCTTCCTTGCCTTTTTGATGGATTTATGGGGGTACCCTCTCTCTCTAAATCTTCTGTACATTTCCTCTGCCTCGTCCCTGAAATCATGGTCCCTAGTGCAGTTCCTCCTGATCCTCAGGAACTGCCCTGTTGTGATCCCATGAATCAGGGACATTGGGTGATTACTCTGGGCCTGTAGGAGTGTGTTAGCAGCTGTCTCCTTTTGAAAAGTTTGGGTCACAATACTTTTGCCCTCTATGGTCAGCTGCAAATCTAGGAATGGTAGTGTAACCTCATGGTATGAGTAGGTCAATTTTATATTAATTTCATTGTAATTTAACTAATTTAGGAATAGCATCAACTCCTTCACTGACCCCCGTCCACACCATGAGGACGTCACATATGGCACATATGGCAGCGGCCGAGGTACATCGAGGACTTGAACACCACCTTCTTCTCCCACAGGCCCAGATGTAAGCACGCATAGGCTGGGGCCCATGGGGATCCCATACAAGTGCCCCTCACCTGGCGGTAATTCACCCCCAGGAACTGAAAACAGTTGTTCATCAACATGAATTCCAGTAGTTTGCAAACAAACTCATTGTGAGCACCCAACTCAGGATATTCCCTTTCCAAGAAGTGAGCCACCGCTTTAAGTCCCCATTCAGGTGGGATTGAGGTATATAGAATTTCCACAGCTATTCCTACCAATATAGCCCCCCGTTGGTACTTCAACTGGGAGTAACTTTAGTAGGACATCTCTCGTACATACGAGGGAAGTTTTCCCACTAGATTTTTAATTAGGGAGTCTAAAAATCTCCCCACTTTCTCAAGAGGACCTTTTATGGTGGACACTATTGGTCTTCCAGGGGGCTCAGTTAGGGATTTGTGTAGTTTAGGGAGTGTGTAGAATGTTGGTGTATTGGTTTCCATAACTACAAGATGGTCATGTTCTTTTTTGGACATAGGTTTTGAGGCAGGCAGGACTTAAGCCAAGTTTGTAGTTCAGTGCTTCCACAATGGGCGGGAATGGGCTCACATCAAGTCTTTTGTATGTTGTAGTATCTTGTAATTGTCTCAAGACTTCTGTTTCGTACACATTCTCGCTCAAAAGAACCACATTCCCGCCCTTGTCGCTCTTTTTTATTACTACATCTGTAGCTTTCTGCAATTCCCTTAATGCTTCACATTCTCTTCTGGAGAGGTTATCTACCCCCAACCAACTCCAATTGATCTTTTCCAGGTCCTTTTTGACCAGATCCATGAAGAGTTGCAGTCTTTTATATTTTGATAGGGGTGGCATTTTGGTAGATCTAATACGTAGACCCGACTCCCTTCTTATTGGTTGTGGTCCCTCCTCCAACTCACTATCCATGTTCTCATTTAGGAGAGAGACTAAGTTATTTAGAGCCTCCCTTTCTTCCTCATCCATGATTTCCTCCTCATCTGGTTCAACAGTAGGGATGAGCAAATGGTTCGACCCGAGCATAAGTTCAGGCCGAACTTTCATTGTTCGGGCGTTTGGCCGATTGTTCAGCCCCCTGAACGGACTGCAATGCATTGTGGCACTGAACAGTGCATTGCAAGCACTGATTGGCTGAAGCAGTGAAAGCTTCAGCCAATCAGGGCACAGAGCACTGTCAGAGTCATGATTGGACACTGTCATCATGACTTTATCCAATCATGGCTCATTCCTGCCCCACGGTTTAAAAGTATTCTTTCAATGGCAGCCATTTTCAGTGTGATTTTGGCATGGAGAGAGATAGAACAGGGCTCTGTTCAGTGCTATTAGTTAGTTAGTGTGCTATACCATGCTATTGTGCTTCAATTGTCAGTGTAGAATATTAGTTTAGTGTCAGTCTAGGAATAGTGTGAGTGTAGTGAGGAGGACCATCATTCAGCTTTGCACAGTGTGCAGCTACAGTAGGGACAGCTCAGATAGTTTCACTGAAGTGTAGTGAGACCGTGTCATTCATACATACATTAGTGTATATATAGAATAGGGACAGCTCAGATAGTTTCAGTGTAATGTAGTGAGACCGTGTCACTAATCTTTACATTAGTGTATAGCTAGAGTAGGGACAGTTCAGATAGCGTCAGTGTAGTGACAGTTGAACACCATATATTTGATTGCGTTACTGCCAGTTTAATGCCATATAGTATTGTGTGCGTTACTGTCAGTTTAATGCCATTTACTTCTGTGTGCGTTACTGCCAGTTTAACGCCATATAGTTCTGTGCGTTACTGCAAGTTTAACGCCATATGTTTCTGTGTGCGTTACTGCAAATTTAAGGCCATTTACTTCTGTGTGCATTACTGTAAGTTTAACACCATATAGTTTTGTGTGTCACTGTAGGTTTGACGCATTATGTTGCATTATATTATAGTGTATCCGTGGAGTGTGTCTGTGTAGTGTGAGTACTCAAATTAAACTGCACCAAACACCACCTTGCATTGATTAAAGTGCATCTACGCACAGATTTCCACTTCTTCTTTACATTTGCTAATAAGCACCGCCCCCTCCCTCCAAATAATGTCTGGGGGGACAACAAGGAGAGGCAGACGTTCCTGTGGTACTGTAAGGGAGGGCAACAAATGTGTCCACAGGCAAAGGTGGATGTGGTCATTTCTCAGGCAGGGCATCATAACCTCTTTAGTGAGTTTGCCTATGCTGTCCAGCCACAGCATGCAGAGAAGGTGGTGGACTGGCTTACTAAACCTTCCTCATCCTCTGTCATGCAAGCAGAGACAAGTATGCAGTCCCCTGCAGTTGCCAGAGTGGATAAACCTGCCTCCTTGTCCACATCTATTCCTGCCATAGCCCCAACATCATCCATTGAGGAGTCAGCTGAGTTATTTGACCACAGCGTCAGCCACTTGCTCCTTGAAGATGCCCAGCCATTACTGGATTCAAATGTTGGTTCTGAGGTTGAGGATGACAGGAACATGAGCCGAGAGAGAGAGAGGAGAACACTGGTAGACAAATTGGCATTCATGTTCCCCCAGCCGCAGCGTATTGCCAAGTTGTCTCCAGTGGTAATGATGATGATGAAGATGGAGGAGATGGAGATTATGATAATGACGATGAGGTCACTGATGCGACTTGGGTGCCAGAGCAGAGGAGGAAATTGGGGGTGAAGCAGCACAACTGCAAGGAGGCCGACATCAAGAAAGAGTAGAGAGCAGCCACCCTATTCCATCACATTCTGCAGCTGTTATCTCCCACCCACTTCCCAAAGCTCAGCTGTCTGGGCCTTTTTCAGCACATCTGCAGCAGATCACACTGTTGCTATCTGCAAACTGTGTCTCAGGCACATCAAATGTGGCAAAAACACCAGCCATTTGGGTACCAAATGCTTAACAAGGCATTTAATGTCCAACCACTCAGCCCGTTGGCAAAATCACCTAATAGCCACATAGAAGGGGCACAAATTTGTCCCTCCTCCTCCTCCTCCTTACCCGCTTCAATCTGCCCCTGCTATACCGAGTCATGATCTCTCCGCAGCCTCCGCAGACAGGGATGATGGCATAGCACAGGGTGTCCCAGGTCCTAGCAGCACATCTGCCAACAGCACACCACCAACTGTAGATTGTAGCCGGCAAATTTCTCTGCCCCATCTGCTGCAGCGGAAAACAAAATACAGTCCCCGCCACCCACACCCACATGCCCAGTGTCTAAATGAAAGCTTGTCAAAGCTGTTGGCTCTCCATCTTCTGTCTTTCAGCCTGGTGGATTCTGCACCCTTCCGTGAATTAGCACAATGTGCTGTACCACAATGACAGGTTTCCAGTTGCTACTACTTTTCACGTAAGGCCGTTCCATCTCTCTACCATTACGTGGAAGGGAATGTTCTGGCATCGTTGGGCAAGGCAGTCAGCTGCAAAGTCCACTTTACTGCTGACACATAGTCCAGCAAGCATGGTCAGGGATGATACATTTTGTTCACAGCACACTGGGTAACACTGCTTGCAACTCGAAAGGATGCAGGACAGGGTTCGGTACTGCAGCTTGTTGTGCCCCCACGTCTCCATATAGCTGGGCTTGATGATGCCAGACCTGTGAGCTCTATGCCCCCTCCTCCTCCTCCACCACCTCCACGCCCTCCTCTGCAGAATTGTCCTATGAACATCAGGTACCCCCTAAGCGTTAAAAGGGCTATTCCATGAGTCAGGCTAAAAGGTGCCATGCAGTGCTTCAGCTGGTGTGTCTAGGGGACAGGAACCACACCGGAGCAGAGATTCTTGCAGCTCTGCAGGGACAGGCCCAGAGGTTGTTCACACCATGCCAGCTGGAGCCCAGGAATGGTGGTGTGCGATAATGGCTCAAACCTCCTGTCCGCCCTTAGACAGACAGGGAAAGTTGACACACGTGTCATGCCTAGCACATGTCCTCAGTTTGGTGGTGCAGCATTTCCTAAATACATACCCAGGTTTGGCAGATGTGCTAAAGCTGGGCAGAAGAGTCTGTAGCGATTTCAGGCAGTCATACACAGCCAGTGCTTGGTTGGCTGAAATTCAGCGGGAATTCCACCTGCCTGTAAGCCGCCTGATTTGTGACATGCTCACCAGGTGGAAATCAACTTTGGCAATGCTGCAGCGGCTATACATGCAGCAGAGGGCTGTCAACGAGTACCTGTGCGAGTGCGGCGCGACGACAGGCTCAGGCCGCCTCAGGTTTTTTTTCCCATTTTCACCATTTGAGGAGGCCACAAGGATGGTAAGCCGTGACAGTGCATGCATCAGTGACACAATCCCTGTTGTGTTCCTGCTGGAATGCGTGGCATTATGGACAGGGCACTGGAGGCAGAGCAGCAGGAGGAAGAGGAGGACTTCCTTTCCTCTCAAGGCCCACTTTATCCAGACACCATCATTTCTATGTCACAGAACACACAGGAGGAGACAGGCGAGGAGGATGAGGAAGAGGATTCTGGCAGTTTTGTAGGCTTTGAAGAAGAGGAAGACCTCCTGTAAGCGATGGCTTTCCAACCCTTGGGAGTAGTATGTGGCTGGTAGGAGGAAGATCAAGATGCTGTCATCCTGAGTGACCCTGAGGAGTCTGCTTCTCAAGCCTCTGCACATTTGAGGCGCATGGGCAACCTCATGCTTCAAAGCCTGTGAAAGGACCGAAGAATACGTGGCATAAAGGAGAAGGATCATTACTGGTTGGCAACCCTCCTTGACCACCGTTATAAGGGGAAGGTCTCAGAACTCATCTTGTCCCCACAGAGAGTGCAGAAGATTAAATCTCTTGAGGACACGTTAAAGAGGATTTTATTGAATGTTTTTCCCGACTCCAGTAGGTTACAGTGTCGTGGAACACATAGTTTTGAGGCTTCTGTTGGTCAAGAGAGGAGCGTTGGAGAAGGCGTCCGCCTAAGTGATGTATTTCTGAATTTTTTTTAGTCCCCGCCACCCAGGGCTGTCAGCTTTCACATCCCATCGGCAGCATCTGCATCACATGACGTGGACGATTACCTCTGGGCCAAAACAGAGATGGAGAGCTTTCCAGTTGACGATCCACTGGCTTACTGGGTCATGAGAATAGACCACTGGCCAGAACTTGCCCAGTATGCTATTGAGTTGTTGGGCTGCCCTGCATCCAGCGTGCTTTCAGAACGGGCATTAAGTGCTGCAGGAGGTTGGGTTACTGATCATAATTGGAAGTTATCCTAAAGAGCCAGCTACTTTTGTGCCTTCATCCCTTAATTGCAGATACGAACATATACCCTCTAAGGTGGGACTTTTTGGAGGCAAACAAATATTCATATATGTAGAAAATACAATTTTATTTATGCATAAATCGATTTTAAAACAAGACCAATATATATCCATTGTCAACATTATCCATATATGATGACATATTTGACATGAATCATGTACAAAACCTAATGCATTTTGGTACTCAAGACCTTCATCAGAGGTAATCGCTTATACATTAAAGCCAATGATAGTTGATTCTGAAAAATAAAGGAAAGCGTATGAGATTTACATCTGCCAAGCAATATCAGTGCCCCGAGCTTATTCCACAGTGTATGAAACACCATTACCAGGATATATAGGTCAAGTAAAGTTCAATTAAAAAGGTAGTTTGCTACTAAAATCATGTCACTCCACAGGTTACCACAGGTCCTACAACAGGGCCGGCACAGTCCTCCCCACAGGGGCCCCAAGTACCACCCTAGGGGGGAAGGTCCAAGGCCGATGAAAAAGCGTATGCAATCTGAGTGTAAAGAAAGTAAAAAATATATGAACCTCGAGGCCATCCAAGTATGTATGTAAGGTGCAATACAATATAGCACCTATATATCTTTTATGAAAGTATAGTGAAATATAGTGGGAGTTGGGCCTGATCGGCTTTCAGGCACTGCCCACTTACGGCTTGCGTCCCATGGGGAGGAGGAAATATACCCCACCTGTGATGCTGAGCTGTATACTGTGTACTGGCTGCAATATATCCCACCTGTGATGCTGAGCTGTATACTGTGTACTGTCTGCAATATACCCCACCTGTGATGCTGAGCTGTATACTGTGTACTGGCTGCAATATACCCCATCTATGATGCTGAGCTGTATACTGTGTACTGGCTGCAATATACCCCATCTGTGATGCTGAGCTGTATACTGTGTACTGGCTGCAATATACCCCACCTGTGATGCTGATCTGTATACTGTGTCCTGTGATGCCAAGCTGTATACTCCTGACACAATAACAAAGTGAGTTATTCACTTTGGATGCCGTCCAGTGGCCTAGTAACCAAACAAAGAAGGGCCTAAGGGGACAAAGCAGAACTCCCCTCAGGAAGTGGTTACTACACGGACACTAGTTATTGAAAAATATTCTACCCTTATTAAAGCATCAGTATCAAAACCAACACACCTACACCAATATCATTAAAAACAGACAGCGTTGCCTATGTCAGGGGGGAACGCAGCTGCTCACACATCACGGATTCATTCATCCATTTGCATCAGTCACATCTACAGGGGACCCGCCATGGTCCTCAAGTTTGTGATAGATTGTCCACTCCTTATTGGTAAGGGTATATAGATGGTGCGCGGGTGTATATGGGCTTTAAGGGCTCAAACACTGAGATCCTCCAACTTCTGTCTATAGAGGTACTCCCATCCAGTGAGCTGGCCACATGAGAGGAGGAAAGTGGATATCAGGGTGTAGGGACAGGATTATGGATGATCCATACTACTCAGTCCTTCCCACAGAGCAGGGCTGTGTGGCGCTGTATATAGGGCTGGGGACCCAGTGTGACTCAGTGTGCATCCAGCGCATTTAAATGATTAATCCTGGTCCATGTGACAGTGTGTAAAGTCAGTGGTGTAAGATAGTTTTCACCAGTTCTGAATATCACCGTTCACCGTCTCTGGTGTACCGGTCTCCCTTCACTCCACACTGCTCACTGCAGACATCAATAGGATCCACACAGCGTCGCTGTTCCACCCACTCTCCATACAATTCCTGCTACTGCTGGCCTAGTAGGACTTTCGCCCTCACAGCTGCGTCCCCTCCTTTGTCACTTGCGTGATGACGCACCGCTGACGCGTTTCATTAGCCAATCAGCGCTAGCTTCCTCATAGCAAGGAGGGGTCTGCAGTTCTGGCTTAAATATCGTATGCCCATTGTAATTGTCAACTTTGGCCACTAGATGTCATCCATCCGCAATCCTCCATTCATGTCAGTCATCACAATGAAAAGTTATTTAAAAGAAAGATGTCACCAGGCTTTTTTATTGATCAAAAATTATCCTTTTTCCCTGGAATTTAGATTTTAATGTTCTTGAATCTATTTTAGAGTACGTGGGGCCTTTCTTTTGTCATAATAACCCTTAATTGGGCCCTCAGTCGATTTGTGAACCACCATATTATATTATTATATAAGACTTGAACAGGGAAGCGGGGTATTCTCATGAGAAGGCATAGTTACTTAACATCCCAAACAAAAAATACCTTTTTAGTATTCCATATTTTTTCTTCTATACTTAGTCCCCTAGGTTCCTACTCTTCAAGGAATGGTTGTAAACTGCACTCATTGTTGAGCCCTTGTGGAATTAGGGATCCCAAGTTGTAGATCCACATATTTTTCTTTTTGTAGAAGGATCTGATTGAAATCTTCCCTTCTGAGTGGGAGGTCTAGAGTGTAAATGCACTTTACTTGCATTCCTTTTGGGTCTCCTCCATGATATTGGGCAAAATGTACTGCTATCGGTCATCATATTTCGTTCTACTTTTAATGCTTGCCAGGTGTTCCCCTATTCTAATACGTAATGTTCTTTTAGCTTTACTGATATAATTTTTATTGCAGGGGCAAGACAGCATGTAGATAACCCTTGTTGTGTGATAAACTGCTTTATTTGGTATTTTTTAGTTCCATCAAAGTTGAAAAGCTCCTTGGTCTTATGTACATATTTGCATATGTTGCAATGCCCACAGGCATGCATCACCACAGCTGGTTTGGAGTTAGTCAACCAGTTGGTTCTTTTCAATTGTTGATATTCTGAGCGAACTAAGATGTCATTTAAATTCTTGGCCCTTCTGGCCGTCAGGAGGGGTCTAGGGCCAACAATCCCTTGGATGGCTGGTGATAAGGTAAAACCTGACCAATGTTTATCTAGAAACCCCCTTACTTGGTTCCACTGAGAGCCAAATTTGTTAATTATCCTGATTTGCTCTTTTTTAGAGCCCTCGATTAGCTCAACTCTTTTCTATGTAGCTGCCTTCTTCCGTGCCTTTTTGATGGATTTATGGGGGTACCCTCTCTCTCTCTAAATATTCTGTACATTTCCTCTGCCTAGTCCCTGAAATCATGGTCCCTAGTGCAGTTCCTCCTGATCCTCAGGAACTGCCCTGTTGGGTTGCCATGAATCAGAGACTTTGGGTGAGTACTCTGGGCCTGCAGAAGTGTGTTAGCAGCTGTCTCCTTTTTGAAAAGTTTGGGCCACAATACGTTTGCCCTCTATGGTCAGCTGCAAATCTAGGAATGGTAGTGTAACCTCATGGTATGAGTAGGTCAATTTTATATTCATTTCATTGTGATTTAACTCATTTAGGAATAGCATCAACTCCTTCACTGACCCCGCCCACACCACGAGGACATCATCAATGTACCTCAGCCACATATGGCAGTGGCCCAGGTACATCGAGGACTTGAACATGACCTCCTCCCACAGACCCAGATGTAAGCACGCATAGGCTGGGGCACAGTCTATTTGTCTTTTAATAAATCCTCGGTTTCCTCGCACCCAATGTGCATGTCAGGAGACTGTGACTGGCTCTCAATAGAGCTGGTTCACACAGCTCCGGGATGGCTGCTGAGCAGTTTGCAGAAGAGTCTTGTGCGTCTTCTAGTCCGTTTCAGGTCCCAAATTTAGCCAAAAATTCCAACCGAATTGGGACCTGAAACGATGAACAGGGACGCACCGGACCCCCTGCCGTGAGCCACTATGCGCACAGTGTGAACCCAACCTTAATGAATTTCCTTAATTACTGACTGAACTGTCTAGCAAAAATTACTATTTGAGGAATTAAGGGGGCAAACTTTAACACTGCCAGCTTTGCTTGAGCAGTTGGAGAAAAGTTATATAATTTTTTTTTTTTGGATTGAGTAGGGAAGGATTATTATCCTGATCAGTATATGTTTTGCTGTGTGTGTCCCAATAGGGATATACCCCTTCACTTCCTGTCCCAGAAACACGACAGGAAGTCAGAGGAAGCAGGTGATCCCAAAAGAAGATTTACCTTCATCTCTTGTTCTGGTGACAATACTAAAATTTTGTAGTTCCCATAATTTTCTTCTTGGTGACATTAACCACTTAAGGACCGGAAGGATTTCCAGCTTTAGGACCGGAGCCCTTTTTGCGATTTGGCGCTGCGACGCTTTAACTGACAATTGCGCGGTCGTGCGACGTTGTACCCAAACGAAATTTGCGTCCTTTTTTTCCCACAAATAGAGCTTTCTTTTGGTGGTATTTGATCACCTCTGCGTCATTTCTGATCTCCGCTATAAACAAAAGAAGAGCGACAATTTTGCAAAAAAAAACCAAATTTCTTACTTTTTCCTAAAATACAAATCCAAAAAAAAAATATAAAAAAACATTTTTTTTCACCGTTTTTGGGCGATTTATATTCTTCCTCATATTTGCGATAAAAAAAATCGCAATCGGCGTTTATTGATTGGTTTGCGCAAAAGTGGTCGCGTTTACGGATGATGAGAATTCATTTTTGGGGTTTTTTAAATTTTTTTTATTTTTTACTAAAAATGGCGGCGATCTGCGATTTTTTTTATTTTTTTTTTTTTTGCGGTACTGCGATATTTCAGCGGACATGGCGGACCATTTTGACACTTTTTTGGGACCATTGGCATTTATACAGCGATCAGTGCTATAAAAATGCACTGATTACTGTGTAAATGCCATTGGCAGTGAAGGGGTTAACCTGCAGGGGGCGCTCTAAGGGTTAACTGTGTTCCCTGGGCGTGTTCTTACTGTAGGGGGACTTGCCTAGCTGGGGAAAGGAAGTGGTCACAGCCTTCACTTACAGGAAGGCTGTGATCACTTCCCTTCCCCCTCACACAGAGCGGAGGTCCGTGTTTACTTACACGGACCTCCGCTC
>BLSH010254803.1:644221-658693 GCA_018402905.1 Glandirana rugosa
TATCTGGGTGAATTTTGGACCCAGATTCCTAGACCACTCAATATCGTACTACCCCCAACACCACATTTGTGTACCTTCTCATGACCAATCTCCGTCGTTCAGAATAAAGGTACTTCACATACCTCGTGTAGGTTACCCTTAAATTTGTTTGGCTAAAACCGAGGTAACTAAGAACACAAATACCTGAAATTATTACCACAATAATATCCTAAGTAAATAATATGTACATAAAGTGAAATTATCACCACTATGATATCTTATCACCACTATCATATCTCTCAAATAAATAACCTCCAACGTGATTATAACCTAATATACACTACAAACCCCAGTTATAATCCTCTATAAAATATTAGAACCCCCCCCCCCCCATTCTGCTCTCACCACTCTCTTGTGCAAATAGCATAACAAAGGTGTACCAAGCAAACCAAAAAAATAAGTGAGCACTAGGCGCTAATATTGACCCCAAACATCACATATAATCCAATATTAGTGCAACCTCCAATAAATAAACTCTCTATACTATCACCACTATTCTATAGTATCACCACTATTAAAGTGAAATACATGTATAATAAATGAATCCTATAATAACACCATTATTAAAGTCCATAAACACAAGAATCAATGGAGCCAAAATCGGTTTGTTTAAATTCCCATTGGATGTGCTCCATACACTTCATGGAAATAAGACTTGCTGCCTCTAACCAGTACTCTTCCATGTGTTTACACCACAACCCCCATCATGCTATAACTCACCAGATCCTTAGACCCAGGTTTTAAGTGGGTCTATAATGCTTTGTTGAAGTCCCAAGCAAGGGTAGCGGTGAGGCCAACTCCCTGGTGTCTCCCTTCACTGGCTCTCAGACACAAAAATATAACGCCAAATACAGGATTATAGTGCAACCCATATTATTTAATAAAATGCCAACAGAGAGGATGAAAAGTTTACCCTCACATGTATGAGTGTGCCTGAGTTGGCACTAGCAGATTCCAGCAGTGCACTCTCATCTCCCTATGAACCACCACTCGCCTCTCCAACAAAATGGCGGACCGGCGTGCATTCCACTGTCCCGGAACACTGTCTCCGGACGTGACGTCAGGCGTACTGTGTCCCCGCCTCAACACGTTTCGCTGTACACAGCATCATCAGGTTTCACTAATATTGGTTTATTTGTGATGCTTGGGGTTAATATTAGCACCTAGCGCTCACTTTTTTGGTTTACTTTATATTTAACACTAATATCTATTATAAAGTAAATCCTTGAGAGAGAGAAAAAGAGAAAAAAAAAGGCACAAAAGAATGAACATATATAGTATATTGTGAAATGTTTTATTATAGTCTTTTATTAATGAATGAACACTTGTGCACTAGAACGCTCAATTAAAACATGACAAGCTTACTGGGACCTCGTATGTATTCAACGAAAAAATGCAAACCATTGTAAATGTAAATATCACAAACGTATTTTTAACTAGACTAGGCAAATACATTGGTAACCAAATGAGAGCAATAATAGATCCCATTGAAGAGTCCCTTATAGCACAAGCTGCCATGTAGGCTGCCATGTAATTTTCTCAATGCCTCATAAAACACCAAAGCTATGGAAAACCCACTTAGTCTATAATATATACATTTCAAGGAGAGTTGATTATACTCACATGAGTCATTGCTTTAAAAGCTAAGTTCACCTTTTATGGAAATATCCAATGCAGTCAACATGTTCCAGTAGGTATTAAAAACTGTGCAACTTTATAAAGCTTTATAAAATGTTCATTAATTTTATTGTCACACTTCTTGGCCATCCCCTACCCCCCACACCCCCGGAAGCCTGGGCGAAAAACTCTTAGTTAGCAACCCCCATGTCCTGGCTTGTAGCTAGGATTGGAGAACCATTGTTACTTGCTTCTGTAATGCTGGGAGAGAGTGCCCAATAGTTTTCATGTCTTAGCAACAAGTCAGGACATGGAGATTGCTAACTGGGAGTTCTCCGGTCAGGCTTTTAGGGAGGTGGGGGTATTGCCAAATGGCCTACAGGTAGGACAATAAAATGAACATTTTACACAGCTGCACAGTGTTTTTATGATATCTACTGGAGCTCCTTGGCTGCAAAGGAATCTCTTTAGGAATCAGATCATTTGCGAGGTCTGGAGGTTATTACTTCTCCCCTGGTAATGCATAATTAAAAGAGGTGGTATACATAGTTATACATAGTCAATTTGAAAAAAACATGCAAGTCCATTTAGTTCAACCATTAAAATGTCCAATGGCATAGCATGAAACTATACAAAAGCCAAGAATTTTTGTAGTTTGCCTAAGGCTACTTTCACACTGCACGGGCAGCCGCGGTCGCGGTAAAACCCCGCTAGTTTTAGCGGAGTTTTACCAGAGATAGGGCTCCGCTATGCGGGCGGGAGCGCCGCGATTTTAACCCCCCACAAGGGGTTAAAAAGGGGTTAAAAGTGCCGGCGCTCAGCGCTACTGAGGCGGTGTTCAGCCGCTTTGGCAGCGCTTGCCATTAATTTCAATGGCAGGGACGGCAGACGAGCAGTATATTACCGCTCCCCTCACCGCCCGAAAGATGCTGCTTGCAGGACTTTTTGTAACGTCCTGCTAGCGCACCGCCCCAGTGTGAAAGCACTCAGGGCTTTCACATTGGGGTGGATTGGGGAGGACTTTTGAGGCGCTTTACAGACGCTATTTTTAGCTAAATAGCGTCTGTAAAACGCTCCAGTGTGAAAGTAGCCTAATACCGCATACCTCTATAATTTAATTCAATCTAACATGCTTCAACTTTTTCACAGGGCCCTGAACCAAAGCCTGGAGATTTGATTGAATTTCATCGTGTAGCCTATCAGCATTGGGGTGTGTATGTTGGAAATGGATATATTGTACATCTAACAGGTGAGAACACATGAATATAAAGATCTGGTCTTTTACTTTTTTCTAAACAGTATTTTTTCATACTTTTATTTTTAATATACGTTTGTTTGCAAGTCTGTTACTTTTTAAACCTATCTCCAACCAATTTTTTTTTTTAAAGATTTGTAGGGAAGGGCTAGAGACTTTATCATGTTTTTTACAGTCCCCATTGGAGGGGTCTTTCTTCGTTTTATGTTGAAACAGTGATAGCTAATCTTTTTAGTGGGGACACAGTCTATAACTACAATTTTTTTAAAGGCAGAAGGGTAAGAACCCCTCTCTGGTTATCATTACTATCTGCCTTAACCACTTCAGTCCCAGAAGGATTTACCCCCTTCCTGATCAGAGCACTTTTTGCGTTTCAACACTGCGTCGTTTTAACTGACAATTGCATGGTTGTGTGATGTTTTACCCAAACAAAATTGACATCCATTTTTTCCCCACAAATAGAGCTTTCTTTTGGTGGTATTTTATCACCTCTGCGGTTTTTATTTTTTGCGCTATAATCAAAAAAAGAGCGACAATTTTGAAAAAAAAACAATATTTTTTACTTTTTGCTATAATACATGTCCAAAAAAAAAAAATAGAAAAAAAATGAATTTATTCATCAGTTTAGGCCGATATATATATTGTGTAAAAAAAAAAAAATCGCAGTAGGCGTATATTGATTGGTTTGCACAAAAGTTGCAGCGTTTTCAAACTATGAGATTTTTTTTTACTTGTAATGGCGGCGATCTGCGATTTTTATCAGGACTTTGATATTGCGGTGGATAGATCGGACATTTTTGACATTTTTTGGGACCTATGACATTTATAAAGTGATCAGAGCTAAAAATAGCCACACATTTTTATTATTATTATTTCAGGTACATATATAGCGCTGTCAATTTACGCAGTACTTTACATATACATTGTACATTCACTAATTACTGTGTAAATGTCATTGGCAGGGAAGGGGTTAACCTGTAGGGGACAATCAAGGGATTAACTGTATTCCCTATGCGTGTTCTAACTGCATGGGGGCTGGGCTGGCAGGGGCATGACAGTGATCTACTAATCCCTGTAATTGGGATCAGTTAGATCTGTCATGTCCCCTGTCAGAACTGGGAACCGCCGTGTTTACATTGGCGGTTCCCCATTCTTCTTCTCTAACAGGCGACCGTGGGTCACAGACGGACATCGAGTCTGTCTGACCCGCGTCCACACTCAGGGAGCCCACGGCAGGCACGAGAGCGCGCTGCCCACTACTTGCGGCTGCGCAAATCGCTGTATATATAAATGCCGATTTGTGCTATCGTGCCACTTTGCCACAGTAGAAAGGCCTTATGCGGTCGGCAAGTGGGTAAGCCCCATACATCTGGGCTGAATATTGGACGGTATTGACTGGTTCAATAGAAACTGGCCAAAATTTGGCCTGTGTGCACGGCAGCTGGTCCGACAAAGGCTGGCCGAATGCCTGGCTTCTGTCGAAAAGAGCATGACCAAAAAGGTCTCTCAAACACAATGGCTCAGCGCGGGGATTGCTGCACTAACTTTGGATAGTTCGTACAGAGGCTCTTGCTGAGTTCTTACGTTTTTTTTTCTAGTTCTGGGGTTGAATGAAAAAAAAATGAGGGTGTCCTTTACCCACATGCTTTTTTTCTAATAGATGTCCCTCTTTCCCATCTCAGAAAATTGGGAGGTATGAATATACTGTTGTAGCGCCCTCTACCATAGGTAGGTGCTTAGAGGTTTTGCAGAGTGTAGGTAAATTTAGTCAGGCCTGATTGTTTTGATTCTGGGCAGGGGAGTGGCCCAGGGAGGACTGGGGACTGCAGAAAGCAACACCGCTTGGTTACCCCTCCCCTCTTCAGAAAGTTCTGGAAAAGGGGATGGGAAAAGGAGGTGAGGTTTTCTGATGTATGGTAAGAAGCCCTGATCAATCCCCAAGTTGGATTGGCAGGGGGCAGGCCTCCTTAAATACTGTGGTCTGCAAAGTGGGGAGGAGGAGAAGTTTGGGTGGAAGAGACGGAGATGAAGTAGTATGAAGGCTGTCAGGCCCTGAGAGAGCCCCTAGTCTGGGGGGGGGGGGGGGTGACCTCGGCCTGGGAGAGCTTGGTGCAGCCAGGAGGAGAGAGATCCTGGAGGAGAGGCACAAGGGGGAGTGGAAGAGGATGGCAGGAGTGAGAACACTACCAAAGAGCTCTCCAGTGAGTGACACAGCACAAGGGAGTGAGATGCATAAGACAGATTGGGAAGAAGACTGGAGAAGGTGCAGGAGGAGATTGTGGCCTGGTGTCATGGACAGTGTGCGGATGGGCTGGGAGTTGTAGTCCATTGTGGCTAGCTAGCACCAACTAACTGACTTTGCTTCACAAGGGGAACTTCAACCCCATACCCACAAAGGGCGGCCGGAGGCCTGATAAATCTACTTCAGGTCTCACATGTGCTAGCTAGGCTGGGCAAGTTTGTTTGGAGGCTGGTAAATTTCCTTCCAGGCCTCACCAGAGAGAGGAACTAGGCGTTAGCAGAGAAGCAAGAAGTGTGCTGGAGTGAAGTCGGAGAAGTGTATATACTGGAGAGTGTATATAGTGGTCCCGTGTACAGAACTGTTTGATTTCTGGGCATGCCATAACTACCCCAACCCCTATCCAAGTTCAATCCCCAAATTAAAACAAGAACAAAGAGCAAGCCTGTTTTCTGACTCCGGATGGCGAAAGGAGTGTGATTGAGGGCAGTTGTGAGCAGGTGAACCACATCAACCAGCCACCCCTAAGGGGGCCATTGGCTACACTGTATATTGCTTTTGTCAATCTAGCTTTTATCAGCACTTTTCTGAAATACTGTACCATATGAGAGGTAAACGTTATATAGATATACTGCTGTACATACATAAGTGCTAAACTTACTAGTTCTGTCTGCTCCACCACTTATATACATACGTTACCCGTTCTACTCAGATCAAGAGGGTTGGACCAGCTTATCGTCTGCTTTTGGAGGAACAGCTGTGGTGAGAAAGGACCGTTTGGAGTCTGTCGCCTATGGATGTGACTATAAAGTGAATAACAAGTATGACAGCAAATGCTCACCTTATCCAGCTGGAAAAATTGTCAATGCAGCATTGAAAGAAGTAGGGAAGAGGATGGACTATAGCGTCCCTAGTGCCAACTGTGAGCACTTTGCAACTAATCTGAGATATGGCGAACAATTCTGTGATCAGGTACTGTATGAATCACTGAAAACTAGACATTATTACTGTTCATAGTTCAGCTATTATGTGGAAAGCCCTCAGCAGAGCTGTATTCCATTGGTCTCTCTAGTCCATTTGTATGATGCTATCATATACAGTGGGGAAAATAATTATTTGATCCCCTGCAGATTTTGTAAGTTTGCCCACTTACAAAGAAATGAAGGGTCTATAATTTTTATCATAGGTGTATTTTAAATGAGAGAAACCAAATATCAACCAAAAATTCAGAAAAAACATGTAAAACAAACGCTATGAAGTTGCAGTTCAGTGAGTAAAAAACGTATTTGATCCCCAAGCAAAACAGGACTTAGTACTTGGTGGAGAAACCCTTGTTGGCAAGCACAGAGTTAAGACGTGTCTTGTAGTTGGTGACCAGGTTTGCACACATCTTAGAAAGGATTTTGATCCCCTCTTGTTTACAGATCTTCTCTAAATCCGTAAGGTTTCTTGGCTGTCTCTTGGCAACTCAAAGTTTCAGCTCTTTCCATAAATGTTCTAATAGAATTAAGGTCTGGAGACTGACTAGGCCACTCCATGACCTTAATGTGCTTCTTGTAGACCCTTCATTTCTTTGTAAGTGGGCAAACTCACAAGATCTGAAGGAGATCAAATAATTGTTTTCCCCACTGTAGCAACAAATGTGTGTAGTTGCACAATTCCTGAAACTCTTAACCACTTCCCGACTACCCACTGCAGTTATACTTCGGCAAGGCGGCTCTATTGCACGAATCTCCGTAGAGGTACATCGATTTGTGTAATTGTTCTAGTGGGAGTGGCCCGGAGCCCGTGCGCATGGCCGTGATGTCTGCCGGCCACCCACGATTGCTCCACACTGAGGCAGAATGGGTATCTGCCTATGTAAACAAAGCAGATCCCCGTTCTGACAGGGGGGTAGAGAGAGATCGTCTGTTCCTAGTGATCAGGAACAGCGATCTCTCTCTTCCTCCAGTCAGCCCACTCCCCCCACAGTTATAAAGCTTAGAAAGCACCTCCCTAGGGAGCACTTAACCCTTTGATCATCACTAGTTTTAACCCCTTCCCTGCCAGTGTCATTTATACAGTAATCGGTGCATTTTTATAGCACTGATAGCTGTATAAATGTCACTGGTCCCAAAAATGGGTGTCAAAAGTGTCCCTTCTACCCGCTGGTATGTCTCAGTCCTGCTAAAAATCGCTGATTACCGCCATTACTAGTAAAAAAATAAATAAAAATGCCATAAATCTATCCCCTATTCTGTAGAAACTATAACTTTTGCACAAACTAGGGTTGCACCGAAACCAATTTTTTGCCACCGAGTACAAGTACCGATACTTTACCTTAGGTAGTCGCCGATACCGATACCTATTGTTTGGTCATGTGACCATTTTTTAAAGGGAATGAAGATTTCTGTTAGTTATCTTTATGAAATGAAGAAACTCCAAAAGACTTATGAAACAAATAAAATGTTTTTTTATTTGCTTGTCAAAAAGTTCTGAAAGCTCAAATTGCACAGAACATGTTAAATTATAATGTCAGTGACATGTAAACATCACAACAAGTTCACAACCAACCAAGTGCAATACAGTTCTGTAGTTTAGGCATGAGGAATAGCAAGAACACTAGAACAGTATCATTCTGAGTGAGTCAAAAACTCAAAAAGACATAGCATTTTGTAAAAAAAAAAACATGTCATGGGTGCTTGCTTCTAGTGCAACTTCTTACACATTTGTGAAAGAAACACATTGCACAGACAGTCACAGAACAAATGAATTATTTGTTCCAGGATGGAAAGGAGGATGTGTTATCACTTAGCAGCAATAGCACTGCAGTGCCATTAGGGCCTCATGCACAATGCAGCTCAAAACAGCTGATGGTATTTGAGCCATTTCTCTGCCTGTTAGCTCCCCTTCATATTGTTAGCCAATGCTTATGCTATGTGTCCATTGGCCAGGCATTGCACGCTATAGGTGCTTCAGGAGTTCAGTGGCAGGCAGGCAGAAGAAAAAATCCAAATCAAACCTTTGGAATTTTTTCTGCCTGTAAACTTCCCTGCCACTAAACTCCTGAAACCACCTATAGTGTGCATTGCTTGCTTGGCCATAGACAGACGGACACATAGGCTAACATGGAGGGGAGTTAACACAAAGAATAGCTCAAAACAGCTGAAACACCTGGAGCAGCTGCATTGTTCAACTGTGCATGATGCCTTGCCTTGAAAAAAGCTAACACTTCAGAGAACAGAAATGTCATCATGACATAATGTTTTAAACTTTTAGTCACTTACATCACAACAAGTTCACAACCCAAGCACTGCAATACAATACAGTTGGCTAAATAATGTTAGGCATGAGGAGCAAGAAAGAACAGTACCTCAAGCATAGCTTTATAGTAAGGCCATGCACAATGCAGCTCAAAGCAGCTGCTTGTTCCTCCAGGCTTTTGAGCTTTACTCTGCCTGTTGACTCCCCCCTCCAATGCCTCCATATTAGCCTATGTGACTGACTGCTGTCCATTGCACACTATATGTGGTTTCAGCCAGGAATCTAGTGGCAGGGCAGTTTACAGGCAGCAAAGATAAACCTTGGATTTTTTTTCTGCCAGTAAACTTTCCTGACACTAAACTCTGCCAGAAACTGCATATAGTGTGACTCAGACTGACTGCGCAATGGACACATAGGCTAACTATGGAGGGGAGTTAACAGGCAGAGAAACAGCTCACACACACCTGGAGGAGTAGCTGCTTTGAGATGAATTGTCCAACGGTGCATGAATTTTTATTGAAAAAATATGAAATCTCAGATTTCACAGAAAAAAATGTCATCATTGATGATGTGTAACATCACAGAACAGTTCAACTTCACAACCCAAGTGGCACAGTGCAATCCAGTAGTTTAGTTAAATAATGTTAGGCATGAGGAGGATGAACTAGAAGTTCTAGAACAGAACCTCAAAACTTACATTATTTTGTAAAAAATGTGTACTGTATACTTTTTTCAGATATAAAACCTTTATTTATACACTTGCTTCTAGTTCAACTTCTTAAGAAACTTGTGAAAGATACAGATTTGTTCATTCAAGGATGGGTAGGACCAAGGACTGCAGTAAGGCCTTACGCACAATACCAGCTGAAAGTAGCTGCTGCTTCTATAGCTCACAAAAAGTTGGAGCAGTTGCTTTGAGGATGAACTGAAGCGTGCAACTGTGCATGATGGCTTGTGCAGTACAGGACAGGTGTTACTTTTCCAATTCAAATGCAAGTGTCAAGTTTTTTTAAGAAACAGAAGAACCTCTGCATGTTCAGTTAGTAGGTGGTTTCTGGTGTCAGTCAGAATGTGTGATGCTGCACTGAACAATCTCTCACTTTCCACACTACTGCAAGGAGCTGAATGATATTTTTGTGACATTTAGGCCAGAGTGGGAAATCGCAGTTTATTGACTGCCCAATACCCAAGAGGTTTTGTCCGAATGAGTCACAGTGACCTCTCCAAGATATGCTTCGAGTTGTATGGTAGCAGCTGTGGGAGCACTGTTCTCAAATGTAGGTGACCAAGCAATTTCTTGAAAAATGCTGCTGGTAGTAGTAGTAGGGGACATGGTATTTGACTGTTGGTCAGTGTGAGGCTTTTTGGCAGATGGCGGTTTGTCGTGTGTAGCTGCCTGTACAGATATTTCTTGCAACTTCAGCAGGAACATTTCTTTGGCCTGCCTGCCTGCATCTGCATTTGAGAAGAACCAATCTTTATATCTAGAAGAAGAAGAAAAGCAAGACAACAATGTCAATCATGCAAGGCCAGCAGCAACAACAACAACTGTGGAAGCTTGCTTTTGGCCCACTGCTATAAGGGAAGGAGCCAGGAGTGGCCCACTGGCACTGCTATAAGGGAAGGAGCCAGGAGTGGCCCACTGGCCCTGCTATAAGGGAAGGAGCAAGGAGTGGCCCACTGCTCTAAGGGAAGGAGCCGGAAGTGCAGACGGGGGGACCCAGCAAAAAGAGTTTGATCGGTTGGAAACCAAGTAACCAAAAACACAGCAAGGCATGATATATTAGTAGGCAGCAGCAACTACCTACATTAACACTGTGGTCCTCCTTCATTTCTTTCAATAACAAACTCTGTAGCACCGTGATTGCAGGAATTTTATCTGAGGCAAAAGAATCAAAACAAGTCACATGCCGAGTCAATTCTTCAAAGGGAGACAAGATGTTGATCATCTTTTCCATGAGATTCCACTGATTTGCAGTGATAGTTGCATGCAGCTCATGTTCTGACACATATACTCCAATGGCCTGCTTCTGCTCGATCAGAGACTGCAGAATGTGAAATGTACTGTTCTAGTGAGTCTGAACATCTTGTTGAAGTCTTTTCATGGGTTGACCAAGTTGGAGCTGAATATCTTGCAGCCGAGAATATGCCAGGTTTGCATGTTTAAAGTGTCCAACTCCCACAGCATCCATAATGCTGTGCTGTGATAAAAGACCCTCTGAGGCAGCCAGCTGCAGTGTATGTGTCACACATGAAAGACTCTGAAGACCAGCATCTTCCATACCTTTTATCATATTCCTGGCATTATCTCGGACTACCACATGGACAGAACTTTTGAGAATGGTCCAAGTGTCAAGCATTTCTTCGAGTATGCTCGTTATAGCATGGCCTATGTGAGAGCCTTGAAATTTCTTTGCCTGGAGCGTGACTTGCTGAAGAGAGAAATTGCCATCAATCCATTGTGCAGTTAAGCGAATTACAGACACAGGACTTACACTACTGCTCCAAATGTCCGTGGTGAAACTGATAGCCTTTATGTCCTCCTGCAGCATGTTGGTAATGTGTTTCTTCACTGTGTTGTGTAATTGAGGCAAGATGACATCTGTGATGTAATGGCGACAGGGAATTTCATACTTGGGCTCCAAAAGATTCAGAAGTCGGCGAAAACCCACATTGTCCACTATTGATAGTGGCTGATCGTCAACAAGAACGATGAATCGGGTAACTGCCTCAGATATTTTGATAGCCCTTGGGTTATCCATGGAATATTTTTCACGTCTTGAAAGGGTTTGCTGCAGTGTCAGCTGCTGAGTTCCAGTGCTAGTGATGGCAAATTCTCCATGCTCAGGCTTGTGTTTCAATTTGAGGTGTTTTATGAGATTACTGGTATTATAAGAACTAACTTTTGATCCTCCCCTTGATATTTTTACAGAACAAAGTTTGCAGTCTACAATGCATGAGTTGGTTTCACTCATTTTAAAATACTTCCAAACTGCTGACATTTTGCTGGCATCCCTTACACTGAAAGCCTGAAATAAATATGTCTCTGATGGAAGGGGAGGGGGGGAGGAAAGAAGAAAAAATACAGTTTGAGCCTTTAGAAATGCCATGGTTTTCAAACATTCACCTGTGACACTTCCAACTCAGTAAGACAAACATCTGACCGATTTTCAAAGATAAGGGGAAATAAAGCTCTGCTGCACTCACTGATTGTCGTCGCTTGTTCTTCTTGCAGCCATACGAGCAGCATGCATCTTGGTATGGCCAAGTAACCCAGCGGGGAACAGGAAATCCATCTGGCATGCACTTGGGGTACGGTAACAAAAGCAGAACGCTACAAAAAAAAAAAACGGACAGAATGTTCTTGAGAACCCAGCCAGCAAAATAAAAACTGTACAATAACATGTGACTAGATTGACAAATGCAAGGCCAGGGTGAAAAGAAAATAAAGGCATACAAAAATGCATTGTAAAACAAAACACTTGCAGGCTGCAGCAGTAAATTAATACTCTAATTGTAAAGGAAAGGGTGCACATTGCATACACAGCTGGACAGAAGATAATGGGACACCTGATGTATGCAAGAGACATGTGGGTGTGGGACATGTAAACAGCCTGGTAACACTCACTGGCCTCCGTGGATTCTAAGCAGAGAGAGACATGCTGTGCTGTGGGTGAGGTGTGGGACATGTAACAGGTAATTTACACACTGGCCTCCATGTAAGCAGAGATAGACATGCTGTGGGTGTGGGGACATGTAACAGGTAACACTCACTGACATTGGCCACCATTTACATGCTTTCGGTAACACTCACTGGCTGCAAAGACACAGTAAAGACACAAAGACACAGACACATCAACAGAGCACTCACTCACGGATAGGGTTGCCACCTCATCCCTTTAAACCCAAACACATATGGATCACACAGGTTCTGAGGCTAATTTAATGCAAATAAGGCACCAAGTGAGTTTAATTACCACCTTAATCAGCCTCAGAACCTGTGTAATTCATATGTGTTCGGGTTTAAAGGGATGAGGTGGCAACCCTACTCACCGATCGCCCTGCGGGACATGGTGTAACCGTGCCATACGCCATTAGCAGGCAGCCTGGAGGAGACAGCAGCACAGCCAGAGACATGCGTCATGTATCAGCTCTCACTGCAAAATGGAGAGCCGGAAATCATTATCTGCTCCCGACATCCGCACCGCCGACATCACTTCCGCCCACTTCCGGCATCGGTTTCCCATATCAGCCAATTTTCGCGAGTACCGAAACTCACAAAAAGGCCCAGTATCGGCCCCGATACTGATACTAGTATCGGTGCATCCCTAGCGCAAACCAATCAATATACGCTTATTGCATTTTTTTTTTTTTTACCAAAAATATGTAGAAGTATACATATTGGCCTAAACTGATGAAAAAAAAATGTTTTTTTTTTTGTATATTTTTTTGGGATATGTATTTTAGCAAAAAGTAGTTGTCACAATTTTTTTGTTTATAGCGCAAAAAATAATAACCGCAGAGGTGTTCGAATACCACAAAAAGAAAGCTCTATTTGTGGGGGAAAAAAGGACGTCAATTTTGTTTGAGTACAACGTAGCATGACCGCGCAATTGTCAGTTAAAGCGACGCAGTGCCGTATCGCAAAAAATGCCCTGTTCATTAAGGGGGCTAATTCCAGTGCTAATGTGGTTAATAAAAAAAGCATATGAATATTACCATGAAATGAGAAAATGATGGAAATGCAATAAGATAATGAAAAAAAATCATGCCGTCCAGCCACCAGCTTAGTCATGTTAGGCCAGGTACTCTAGTCATATAAGGGAAGCCCCAGTGGAAACAGGAACAGAAAACAGTAGGTATTTAGCAAACCCATTAATCATTCTCTACAATATAAAAGGGAAACTATAATGGCTTGGGTCAATTTTATTTATTTTTGCTTTAAATTTGTATAATTTTAAAATGGTGTCTATAATCTTTTTACTATTTGATATAGTAAAAAGTATTTATTTTACAAAATGTATTTATGACACCAGAGTCACAGTACATGATGGATTTTTAAATCACTGTAGCTATTTGCTTTCAGACTGTTTCTTTCTAACTGAAAGTTTTTACTGATCTGCACAGAGCAGGTAGAGACAGGGAAGGGAGGTGGGATGAAATACGTGAGTTAGTTAGTGATCTCTTGCAGCAAAGGTAATATTAGTTTGGTAAACAGAGCCTAAAGCCTAGTACACATTAGTAGTTTTTTTTTCGTTCAACCCAGCGGGCTGAATGAAAGAAAAACCTGCCAGCTTAACCATGTGATGTTAGTACAGCGATCTCCCCTGCTGACAGGGGGACGGCCCCCCCATCTGAACACTCTGGTCAGCGCTCCCAGCTGTTGGCTGAAAACACTGATCGGGAGCCGATCGGCAGACCTTTTTTGGTCATGCCTCATCGACAGAAGCCGGCCAAAAGGATGGATTCTGTTGGACCAGCTGCAGTACATACGGGCTGAATGTCAGTCAGTTTCTATTGAACCGCCTGATGCCGTCCGACATTTGGCTCGTGTGTACTAGGCTTAAAGCTCCTTCTGCTGGCGTTTGGATATGCATTATTTTACAGAGACCTGTAAAAAATGTAAAACATACAGTCCCTGACAAAAGTCTTGTCGCTTATCTATTTTGTAGAAACACCTGCTATTAACCTGACTTTTAATTAATCAATTGGTGTTAGAAATAGCTCATATGAAAAGCTAAAACCCTCCCAAATGATGTTTAATGCACTGAAATAAATTAGTTTCACTGAAAAAAGATTTATCATTTAATCAAGACAGAAAGGTCAAATTTTGGCAAGACAAAAGTTTTGTCGCCTATACAGAAATTGAACAAATTTACTGCAAATTCAAAAATATGTCAGCAAATTAAGCAGTGGTGCTGTGAGATCCAAATTTAATATCTTGTATGACTTCCATGAGCTTGAAGGACTGCATCCATGCGGTTTGGCAAGGATTCATACAATTTATTGATGAAGTCTTCAGGAATAGCAAAGAAAGCAGTCTTGCATGCCTCCCAGAGTTCATCAATATTCTTTGGTT
>BLSH010254805.1:4805-18652 GCA_018402905.1 Glandirana rugosa
AAGATTTTAGTAGAGTATGACCCCTCACACCAGCATCAGGAATCTCTCCCCATAGCAGTATGAGATGATTTTAGAACACTAATCTGTCCCTCTCACCAGCACTAGGAACCTCTCCTTATAGCAGTATGAGATGATTTTAGAAAACTAATCTATCCCTCACAGCAGCAGCCGGAACCTCTCCCAATAGCAATATGAGATGATTTTAGAACAATAATCTACCCCTCACACCAGCATCAGGAATCTCTCCCCATAGCAGTATGAGATGATTTTAGAACAATAATCTACCCCTCACAGCAGCAGCAGGAACCTCTCCCTATAGCAGTATGATATGATTTTAGAACACTAATCTATCCCTCACAGCAGCAGCAGGAACCTCTCCCTATAAAAGTATGAGATGATTTTAGAACACTAATCTGTCCCTCACACCAGCACCAGGAACCTCTCCCTATAGCAGTATCAGATGATTTTAGAACACTAATCTGTCCCTCACACCAGCACCAGGAACCTTTCCCTATAGCAGTATGAGATGATTTTAGAACACTAATCTATCCCTCACAGCAGCAGCAGGAACCTCTCCCTATAGCAGTATGAGATGATTTTAGAATACTAATCTGTCCCTCACACCAGCACCAGGAACCTCTCCCTATAGCAGTATCAGATGATTTTAGAGCACTAATCTATCCCTCACAACAAAAGCAGGAACCTCTACCTATAGAAGTATGAGATGATTTTGGAAAACTAATCTATCCCTCACAGCAGCAGCAGGAAACTCTCCCTATAGCAGTATGAGATGATTTTAGAACACTAATCTGTCCCTCACACCAGCACTAGGAACCTCTCCCTATAGCAGTATGAGATGATTTTAGAACACAAATCTATCCCTCATAGCAGCAGCAGGAACCTCTCCCTATAACAGTATGAGATGATTTTAGAACACTAATCTGTCCCTCAAACCAGCACCAGGAACCTCTCCCTATAGCAGTATGAGATGATTTTAAAACACTAATATGTCCCTCACAGCAGCAGCACAAACCTCTCCCTATAGCAGTATGAGATTATTTTAGAACACTAATCTATCCCTCACAGCAGCAGCAGGAACCTCTCCCTTTACCAGTATGATATGATGTTAGAACACTAATCTGTCCCTCACACCAGCAGCAGGAACCTCTCCCTATACCAGTATGATATGATTTTAGAACACTAATCTGTCCCAAACACCTGCAGAAGGGACCTCTCACTATACCAGTATGATATGATTTTAGAACACTAATCTGTCCCTCACACCAGCAGCAGGAACCTCTCCCTATAGCAGTATGAGAAGATTTTAGAACACTTATATGTCCCTCACACCAGCACCAGGAACCTCTCCCTATAGTAGTATGAGATGATTTTAGAACACTAATCTATCCCTCACAACAACAGCAGGAACATGTACCTATAGCAGTATGAGATTATTTTAGAACACTAATCTAACCCTCACAGCAGCAGTTGGAACCTCTCCCTATAGCAGTATGAGATGATTTTAGAACGCTAA
Source organism: Glandirana rugosa (assembly GCA_018402905.1). NCBI lineage: Eukaryota > Metazoa > Chordata > Amphibia > Anura > Ranidae > Glandirana > Glandirana rugosa. Next base: position 6,340 of record BLSH010254805.1, read on the forward strand.
TCCATCCCTCACACCAGCACCAGGAACCACTCCCTATAGCAGTACGAGATGATTTTAGAACACTAATCTGTCCCTCACACCAGCTCTAGGAACCTCTCCCTAAAGCAGGATGAGATGATTTTAGAACACTAATCTATCCCTCACAGCAGCAGCAGGAACCTCTCCCTATAGCAATATGAGATGATTTTAGAACACTAATCTATCCCTCACAGCAGCAGCAGGAACCTCTCCCTACACCAGTATGATATGATTTTATAACACTAATCTGTCCCTCACACCAGCACCAGGAACCTCTCCCTATACCAGTATGATATGATTTTAGAACACTAATCTCTCCCTCACACCAGCACCAGGAAGGAACCTCTCCCTATAGCAGAATGAGATGATTTTAGAACAATAATCTACTCCTCACAGCAGCAGCAGGAACCTCTCACTATAACAGTATGATATGATTTTAGAACACTATTCTGTCCCTCACACCAGCAGCAGGAACCTCTCCCTATACCAGTATGATATGATTTTAGAACACTAATCTGTCCCTCACACCAGCAGCAGGAACCTCTCCCTATACCAGTATGATATGATTTTAGAACACTAATCTGTCCCTCACACCCGCAGCAGGAACCTCTTACTATACCAGTATGATATGATTTTAGAACACTAATCTGTCCCTCACAGCAGCAGCAGGAACCTCTCCCTATAGCAGTTTGAGAAGATTTTAGAACACTTATCTGTCCCTCACACCAGCACCAGGAACCTCTCCCTATAGTAGTATGAGATGATTTTAGAACACTAATCTATCCCTCACAACAACAGCAGGAACATCTAGCTATAGCAGTATGAGATGATTTTAGAATACTAATCTATCCCTCACAGCAGCAGCAGGAACCTCTCCCTATAGCAGTATGAGATGATTTTAGAACGCTAATCTATCCCTCACACCAGCACCAGGAACCTCTCCCTATAGCAGTATGATTTGATTTTAGAACACTAATCTGTCCCTCACACCAGCACTAGGAACCTCTCCCTATAGCAGTATGAGATGATTTTAGAACACTGATCTATCCCTCACAGCAGCAGCAGGAACCTTTCCCTATAGCAGTATGAGATAATTTTAGAACAATAATCTGTGCCTCACACAAGCAACAGGAAACTCTCCCTATAGCAGTATGAGATGATTTTAGAACACTAATCTGTCCCTCACAACAGCAGCAGGAACCTCTCCCTATACCAGTATGATATGATTTTAGAACACTAATCTGTCCCTCACACCCGCAGCAGGAACCTCTCACTATACCAGTATGATATGATTTTAGAACACTAATCTGTCCCTCACAGCAGCAGCACGAACCTCTCCCTATAGCAGTTTGAGAAGATTTTAGAACACTTATCTATCCCCCACACCAGCACCAGGAACCTCTCCCTATAGTAGTATGAGATGATTTTAGAACACTAATCTATCCCTCACAGCAGCAGCAGGAACCTCTCCCTATAGCAGTATGAGATGATTTTAGAACGCTAATCTATCCCTCACACCAGCACCAGGAACCTCTCCCTATAGCAGTATGATTTGATTTTAGAACACTAATCTGTCCCTCACACCAGCATTAGGAACCTCTCCCTATAGCAGTATGAGATGATTTTAGAACACTGATCTATCCCTCACAGCAGCAGCAGGAACCTCTCCCTATAGCAGTATGAGATAATTTTAGAACAATAATCTGTGCCTAACACCAGCACCAGGAAACTCTCCCTATAGCAGTATGAGATGATTTTAGAACGCTAATCTATCCCTCAAAGCAGAACCAGGAACCTCTCCCTATAGCAGTATGAGATGATTTTAGAATGCTAATCTATCCCTCAAAGCAGCACCAGGAACCTCTCCTTATACCAGTATGAGATGATTTTAGAACACTAATCTGTCCCTCACACCAGCACCAGGAACCTCTCACTATAGCAGTATAAGATGATTTTAGAAGACTAATCTATCCCTCAAACCAGCACCAGGAAGGAACCTCTCCCTATAGCAGTATGGGATGATTTTACAACAATATTCTATCCCTCAGAGCAGCAGCAGGAACCTCTTCCTATACCAGTATTATATGATGTTAGAACACTAATCTGTCCCTCACACCAGAAGCAGGAACCTCTTCCTATACCAGTATGAGATGATTTTAGAACACTAATCTGTACCTCACACCAGCAGCAGGAACCTCTCACTATACCAGTATGATATGATTTTAAAACACCAATCTGTCACTCACACCAGCCGCAGGAACCTCTCCCTATATCAGTATGATATGATTTTAGAATACTAATCTGTCCCTCACAACAGCAGCAGGAACCCCTCCCTATAGCAGTATGAGATGATTTTCGAACACTAATCTGTCCCTCACACCAGCACCAGGAACCTCTCGCTATAGCAATATGAGATGATTTTAGAACACTAATCTGTCCCTCACACCAGCACCAGGAACCTTTCCCTATAGCAGTATGAGATGATTTTAGAGCACTAATCTATCCCTCACATTAGCAACAGGAACCTCTCCCTATAGCAGTATGAGATGATTTTAGAACACTAATCTATCCTTCACAGCAGCAGCAGCAGGAACCTCTCCCTATAGCAGTATGAGATGATTTTAGAATACTAATCTGTCCCTCACACCAGCACCAGGAACCCCTCCCTATAGCAGTATCAGATGATTTTAGAACTCTAATCTATCCCTCACAGCAGCAGCAGGAACCTCTCCCTATAGCAGTATGATATGATTTTAGAACACTAATCTATCCCTCACAGCAGCAGCAGGAACCTCTCCCTATAAAAGTATGAGATGATTTTAGAACACTAATCTGTCCCTCACACCAGCACCAGGAACCTCTCCCTATAGCAGTATCAGATGATTTTAGAACACTAATCTATCCCTCACACCAGCACCAGGAACCTTTCCCTATAGCAGTATGAGATGATTTTAGAACACTAATCTATCCCTCACAGCAGCAGCAGGAACCTCTCCCTATAGCAGTATGAGATGATTTTAGAATACTAATCTGTCCCTCACACCAGCACCAGGAACCTCTCCCTATAGCAGTATCAGATGATTTTAGAACACTAATCTATCACTGACAACAAAAGCAGGAACCTCTACCTATAGAAGTATGAGATGATTTTGGAAAACTAATCTATCCCTCACAGCAGCAGCAGGAAACTCTCCCTATAGCAGTATGAGATGATTTTAGAACACTAATCTGTCCCTCACACCAGCACTAGGAACCTCTCCCTATAGCAGTATGAGATGATTTTAGAACACAAATCTATCCCTCACAGCAGCAGCAGGAACCTCTCCCTATAACAGTATGAGATGATTTTAGAACACTAATCTATCCCTCACAACAGCAGCAGGAACCTTGACCTATACCAGTATGATATGATTTTAGAACACTAATCTGTCCCTCACACCAGCAGCAGGAACCTCTCACTATACCAGTATGATATGATTTTAGAACGCTAATCTATCCCTCACACCAGCATGATATGATTTTAGAACACTAATCTGTCCCCCACCCCAGCACCAAGAACCTCTCCCTATACTAAGTATGAGATGATTTTAGAACGCTAATCTATCCCTCACACCAGCACCAGGAACTTCTCCCTATAGCAGTATGAGATGATTTTAGAACGCTAATCTATACCTCACAGCAGCACCAGGAACCTCTCCCTATACTAAGTATGAGATGATTTTAGAACGCTAATCTTTCCCCCACAGCGGCTTCAGCATCTTCTCCCTACACTAGCCTAAGAGCATGTGACATGCAGCGCTATGTGACTCCAGCTCATATTGAGGCTGGGTCACATGATGCCCTGGCCAATCACAGCCATGCCATTAGTAGGCATGGCTGTGATAGCTTCTAAGGGCAAACAAGTGAAACGCTTGTTGATTGGCTGCCCTGCAGCTATTCAAAAGGCGCAAAGAATACCCGAACCCCGGACTTTTTCTCAAATGTCCGGGATTGGTTTCGCGACACGGACACCCCAAAGTCCGGTACGAACCCAAACTTTACAGTTTGGGTTCGCTCAACTCTAGTGGTGAAATGTCACTTCACAGAAAATGCCTAATCACATGCAGGAAAAAAATGAATGAAGTCAGCAGAACTTCACCTCATTCCCTAAGCTTTGGAGAACATTCCCTTGCCAAGTGGAACTTCCTTTGTAAAATGAACTTTTAGTGAACTTTTGCCTTTAATCAACCCCTTCAGCATATGTGAATTCCACAGGGAATCTAACACTTTTAGGAGTGTTAATCTCCTAAGTCTCCTGCTGCTGTCATTGGTTTGTTCCTCTGATCGCTGCTGATTACCGGAGACAGTAGTGACATGGTAGACAGTGGGTGGTACTATGTGGGGAGCTCAGCAGTTAGATACTTCAAAATGTGTTTGTGGGGAGATGCAGAATGGTTCAACAAATACAGTTAGCCCGGGGGGACAACCTGACTGGGCACACTCACAGAATGTCTAGTGATGAGCTGTACTGGTAGGTCTCAGGTGTGTCGACAGCATCTGTCTCGAGGGGCGGAACCCGGCTTAGCCAGTCCGGACCCAAGTGGGTAGGCTTTCAGGAAGGATGGCATGTCCCAGTACTTTCCCTACTTATCTGGAATCTCTTACTGCTGCTAAACACTGTCCCTGTCAGATAGATGACCTGTCCCTATGCTACCCACATGCGAAATGTGCACCAAGTCCAGGAGCCAGGGTCTTAAATAGACTTTGCCTGACCCAAGATGGGGTCACAGAGCCACATAGGGTGCCAGCATCCAATCGGATAGCTGTCCATAGAAAAACCATGCTCTCGACTTCCTCTCCTTCTGCAATGCTGCTGAGGTTTCAGCACCACCTGCAGTGGAGAAAGCAGTCTGCGCCTGCCTACATGTTGGTTTTCCTATGGACTTCACATAAACAGTTCAAAGGATTGGAGCAGCATTTGGAGACACAGGTTGTAGCAAAGGTGAATATATACGCTCTTAGTTTACAGGTATGCCTTTTATAAGTCATTTTATTATAGCAACGGAATACATTTATTCTGTAGTGCTGAGTTCCCATTGGGCATTCAAATCCTCTAGGTCCTCTTTTAGTCAATTTTTTTCTGTTTTAACACCGAACTCCATCAATCAATATGGTTACTAGAAACTGAGATTTATGTTTAATCTCTTTATTAGAGTTTTAAAAGCATACAACAAAAATGTGTACAACCCTGTGAGCATAATACAAGAATTTGGATACAAAAGTATCAAGCACAATATGATGCTCACAGAAATGAACAAATATCACAAGTCAGAATGACTGCAGGTACAGAATCCTTGATAACAGAAAAAAGGACATTTTATTTATTACAGGTACTTATATAACGCTGTCTATTTATGCAGCACTTTACATATATATTGCCTTCCCTCAAGGAGCTTACAATCTAAGGTCCCTAACTCACATTTATACATACACATACTAGGGCCAATTTAGAACTTATCCAATTAACCTTCCAGCATGTCTGGAGTACCAGGAGTAAACCCACACAGGCAGAGGAGTAACTAGGACCTTCAGGGCCCCGGTGCATGAAAACCATGAAGGGCCCCCCTGACCCCGACTTTACTCCTGTCACAGGGCCCTTTTTTGCGGTCCTGTAGCGCTGTCTTGGGGCTGCCCCACAGTGGGAAAATACCAGGGCCCAGTCACAAGGGCGACCTTTCCTATCCTAGCAGTTCTGCCACTGGTGCCAGTAGTTTTTATTTTTGTTATTTTATCCAGGGGCAGCATGACCTAGGTTAGTCATAGTAGGTGGTCGGGTGTAATTAATACTTTGTTTACCCTCATACGCTCCTCTGCCCCTCCCCCTTTTCTGAGACTTGTATTTCAGCCTTCTCTGGGTCCCCTTCCTCTAGGACAAGACAACAATGGAGAGCTCCCTCTAGGGGTGGGACTTTGTAGGCACAAATAATTGAAACATGAATGAATAGAGTTAAAAATGTACAAAAAAATGTATTAAAGACAATGTAAAAAATACTGAGAAATAGATATTACACATATATAAACAAAATTAGACATAGGAATTAGGTTGTTAATAGTTACAGCCAGTTACATCAACACCTGATGATAATAACAGCTAATTACATCAACACCTAATGCATTTCGGAAACATCCTTCTTCAGAGGTGTCTTAATGATGAGAGGAGCTATTTATCCCTTGAGAGCAAATCTGAAATATCATAATAGAAGTATCATGTATGACACAGAAAATTGACAAATAAACACTGGTAGATTGAAAGGTAGTGCATGAGAGTGATGACCCACCTTATATCTATAAAGTGTGAAAGAACGGTTGTATTGCAACAAAAAAAGGGAGAATTTTTCTTTAAAAACAGATAAGTACTGATCTGAATGACAGGAGGGGAGACAAAAGCCTCAAGCCCAGCGTCCATCAGGCATATCGCCCGAGCGTACTCCACAGAGGGTCCAAAAAACACCACCACACGAACAAGTGTATGCCCAGCCGCACTGTATATCCCAAATCAGTTATGATGTATAGCTCGATTCCACATGACTTTGGCATCAATGCCATCCGCAGAGTTCTCTCTCAGAGAACCAATCATGAGTGGAAATTCACCAATTTTTTGATCAAATCTCTTGATTTCATTCTGCACTACAACTTTTTTGGATTTGCAGATCTCCTATTCCTCCAGGTACAAGGCGTAGCAATGGGCACTTTTTGTGCCCCATCCTACGCCAACTTGTACCTGGGGGAGTGGGAGAAGGATCTCTTCAATACTGAGGAGATGGCTCCCTTTGAATCCCATGTCCTTACGTGGTTTCACTATATAGATGACATACTCACGGTGTGGGATGGATCAATTGAACTTTTGCAAACTTTTTTGACCCAAATTAATAACAATTCCTTGAATCTGAACCATGAATTACCACTCTAATTTCATTCCCTTTTTGGACATCACTATCCATAAAGAGGAGGATGGCACATTGAGCAGTAATCTGTATCGTAAACCCACTGCGGGTAACAGCTTATTACACGCATCTAGCTCACACCCAAAGTCTCTAATTAAATCAATACCTTATGGACAGTATCTAAGAATTAGAAGAAATTGCTCTGATGATTTTAGATTCAAGGTTGAGGTAGAAAAGTTGCGTGCTAGGCTGCTAGAACGCGGATATTCTAAAATGAGCCTGAGAAAGGCATTCAATAGAACTTTAAGCAAAACAAGACATCACCTAATTCATAATATTAAATCTAATCAATCTACCCATGATTCCCTCCCAGTGCGTCTAATCACTCGATACTCCAATCAACATGCAGAATTAAGAAGGATACTTAATAATCATTGGCATATCCTCAAAGAGGATCCATCGGTGGCAGCATTCATTCCCGAAGCACCTGCAGTCACATTCAAACAAGCTTGATCACTTAGGGACCATTTGGTCCATAGCGAATTTCACTCTATTCGCAAAGACCCATGCAAATATATGGGCACCTTCACATGTGGAGGCTTAATTATTGCAGATACATGTATACTGCTACAAATCCATCTTTACCCAATAAGATGCAATTCTCCCCTAAGCATTTTGAGAACTGCAAGACTAGGGGAGTTATTTATATGCTCATATGTGACTGCAGGTGTTTCTATATCGGTAAGACGATACAGGAATTCTGGAAACGTTCATATAAACACGTACTAAGCATGCTACCTCTGGGACGCCACGTCTTAGTTCAACACAACGGTATCTTTCCCCGGATAAAATTCTTAATTCTGGACAGGGTGCATCCCAGCCCCCATGGTGGTGACTGGGATAAAACTTTGCTCTAGTGCGAAACACGCTGGATCGAAAGATACAATGCCACATCTTATCCAGGCCTCAATGAGAATATCTCATATAAACCATTTTTAGAGGGCTTTATTTCAGGTGGATGGGAAACTTAATTTCACTTTCCTCAGTTGCTTTTTTTTTTATCTTTCCCTCCCTCTTCCCCCCCATTGACCTCCTCTCCCCGAATGTTTTCTGGGTAATATGCGTCTGTCATATTCAAATTGTGATTAGATACTTTGTTTCTGTCTGCTTTATATAAATGCTGGTGTTTGTGTACGGTGTTCATGAGGCTTATGGTCCACCATATCATCTGATTGGCAGGTCCCTCTGGCTTCCCTCCAGGAATCTGGTGCGGATACCCGATTTGCCTTCAGGACGTCCCGCCCGGCAATGTCTCCCTCCGGCGCACCCAGGCCACTTGCCACCCCAGTTGGCATAGAGGCCACTCTACCAGACTGTCTGGCTCAGATGTCTGTGGGCCTTGGCTCAGACCCTGACCGTACTGACTTTAGTCGTGACGGTGTCTCCTTGGCTCCACTCTCCTCCTGCCCGTTTACCCTGTCCTGTTTCAGACCTTTAATGTAGCTCCCACTTTTGAGACTTTTGAGGGTGTTCTTTATTCACTTTTTACTCACCTGTTATGTTATTCTATTTTCCCAGAGTGAATCTTTTTTAGCGACAGCAAAAGCTTTGCTCCGCTCTATCTCTTGCATTGTGTCAGGTATGTTTATTGGCTCAATCATTTATCTTCTTAGATCATTGTATTTGATTGACTTAATTTATATCTATTTACATTTATGCTTTGTGGTGTGCCACATCCATCTGCTTTGGATTGTGCGCATCGTAAATGCATATAATATATGCTACATGTTCACTATGATATATTATATTGTATATATGATATATATTATATATATCCTTTTAGATAAACACCTGGCCCATTCTAACCATCATAACTGATTTGGGATATACAGTGCGGCTGGGCATACACTTGTTCGTGTGGTGGTGTTTTTTGGACCCTCTTTGGAGTACGCTTGGGCGAGATGCCTGATGAACGCCGGGCTTAAGGCTTTTGTCTCCCCTCCTGCCATTCAGATCAGTACTTATCTGTTTTTAAAGAAAAATTCTCCCTTTTTTTGTTGCAATACAACCGTTCTTTCACACTATATAGATATAAGGCGGGTCATCACTCTCATGCACTCCCTTTCAATCTACCAGTATTTATTTGTCAATTTTCTGTGTAATATATGATACTTTTATTATGATATTTCAGATTTGCTCTCAAGCGATAAACAGCTCCTCTTATCATAAAGACACCTCTGAAGAAGGATGTTTCCAAAATGCATTAGGTGTTGATGTAATTAGCTGTTATTATCATCAGGTGTTGATGTAACCGGCTGTAACTATTAACAACCTATTTCCTATGTCTAATTTTGTTTACATATGTGTAATATCTATTTCTCAGTAATTTTTACATTGTCTTTAATACATTTTTTTTGTATGTTTTTAACTCTATTCATTCATGTTTCAATTATTTGTGCCTACAAAGTCCCACCCCTAGAGGGAGCTCTCCATTGTTGTCTTGTACTTTGGGATGTGGCACTATAGATCACATTGCGGTGCATCTCTTTTTGATCTTCCGCTAGGACAGGTCCTCTGCCCCATCCCACTGACAGGTGTATGGCTCAGGAACATTCTCCAATGACAGGTCCTCTTTATCCCTCCCACTGGCCAGTGAAAGGTTCAGGGACAGGAGGGCGGATCAGGCTCAGTGAAAGGGGGGCGTGGTTACCAATTTCTAATCCCCTCCCCAATGACAGGTCCTCTATACACCTCCCACTGATTGGTATAAGGTTTAGGGACAGGAGAGAGTAAGTGGGTTCAGTGACAGGGGGGTGGGGTTACCAGTCACTTAATCCCCTCCCCACCTGACAGGTCCTCTTTCCCCCTCCCACTGATTGGTATATGGCTCAGGGACAGAAGGGCACAGCAGGCTCAGACACATGGCTCGAGGTTACAATTAACATACCAGTCTGGCTAATGCATGCTCCCACCATGCGGTCACTGTCAGCTGTCTGCTCCTCTCCCGCACTACCACACCATCATATCTCACTCTCCACCTCCTGCCGCACACCCTCCGATGACCATGCAGGGTACTATGGATTTCAGCACAGGGGGGCTGCATGGGCCCCCTGGAGCTTGGTGCAGGGTCACAATTGAGACCCCTGAGACCCCTATAGCTACATCTCTGCACACAGGCACAGGGAGAACGAGCAAAAGTTCTAACCACTTAGCCATTGGGCTGCCCGACATGAAAAAATAAATATAATAATGTATGACAGATTTTATGAGCAAAGGATGCTCAAAAAGCAACCATAACTATCAGAAAGTGGGAATTTAGATAAATTGTATTTGGGTGTCACATTTCTAAATTGCATAACCTTTAAGACAGTAGGGATGAGAATGCAAAATCTAAAATAAAGAAAAGGGATGATTCTAGACACATTTACAGAAGCGTTGTGTGCTTTGTTTTTTTGAAGTATGCAATATTTAGAACTTAAGGTGCTAAGAGGGCTTTCATTATTTGGCTGGAGATTTTGGAGAATTGCGTTCCCCTCTCTTGTATAGTCACAGTTATTGGGATTTATATATAGGGGTGGGTAATGCTGAAAGTGAAAAAATAACAATGAAATATTCCTTTAAATATCATGTCTGCATGGTCCCCTTAGTCTGCCTATAAAGGGGCCCATCTGTGTGATGTTTAGAACAGTGCCGGAGCAAAATAACATTTCTCAAGAAAAAAATGTAATTTAAAATTGCTTGCGGCTATAATGTATTGCTGGCTCCTGGCTATAGATAAAAAATCAATGGAAAAATTTGCGTGGGGGTCCCCCCAAGTCCATACCAGGCCCTTTGGGTCTGGTATGAATTTTAAGGGGAACTAATGCCAAAATTTTTTAAAAAATTGAGGTGGAGTCCCCCCTAAAATCCATACCAGACCCTTATCTGAGCATACAACCTGACCGGGCAAGATGGGGGGGCGAGTGAGTGCCCCCCCTCCTGACCCATACCAGGCTGCATGCCCTCAACATGGGGGGGTGGGTGCTTTGGGGCAGGGGGGCTTTGCGCCCCCCACCCCAAAGCACCTTGCCCCCATGTTGATGGGGACAAGAGCCTCTTCCCAACAACCCTGGGCTGTGGTTGTTGGAGTCTGTGAGTGGGGGCTTTGACAAGGGGGCCCCCAGATGCCGATCCCCCCATTCACCAAAAAAGTGTCAAAACAGTAAAAACCACAGGAGACAATTTGGGGCAAGTCCTTTATTAAAAAAGAAAAAAGTGTCCCCCGTTGTAATCCATCGTCAATCACGGTGCGCGACGACCCTAAAAAAAAAAAAATGAAACAGCTCTTTCCCAATGGGAAGGCTCCTGCCGACTGACCTATTTTTGCTTTGACAGTTTATTTATAGTCAAGGGCGGGGCCACGTGGTGATGAGTGACCCTGCCCCCTTTGATGTCACAAGACGTCAGTGGGTGGCCCCGCCCTTGCATATAAATAAACTGTCACCGAAAAAAGAGATCAGGCGGCAGGAGCCCTCCCATCAGGGAGGAGCTGCTTCCCCGTGTGCTGTGATCTCACAATGCATTATGGGGCATTCTGTGGTGGGAAAACTCACCACAAGTGGCACATAATGTTCTAAATTCAGTGAATGGGCCAACTCGAACATCGGGCCCATCCTTATTTATCTATTTCTTAAATTATTATCTGCAGTTAAACTCAGAGGTATTATGCACCTGGGAGAGTCTTTCCTGATATATCCACATGGACCACAGAACTGTTGATAAATAGATAATTAAATATGGTATATGGATGGATATTATTTGTAGACACATTCCTAATATAGTAATATTATTATTGTTATCATCATTTTTTACAGTTCTTAAACATAATCATGCATTTTAAAGATATTTCACTGGGGGGGACTTTCCAGGCTGAATTAAAGGATATTTTGTACATGTAGAGTATGCAGGTAATGATCACTATTTAGCTAATTTTATGGGAGACAAGTTTCTGCAATCATACATTTAATAAAATATGCTTCTTCCCTAAAAAATATCTATTTTATAGATTCTGTATGTATTTCACACTATACCAACTTGTGGATACTGAATGTGTTTGGCTAGGCCACCATCAGGTTGAGTAGCATTGCCCTCTTGTGTGGTCTCCAGTTGGGCCTAAACTTGCACTTCTGGACCCCGTAGACTTGCAGAAGGTATTGTGGACACCATCTAATTAAATGTTGAGATTTATAGTTGTTTATATAATATGGCTAATGTCAACTTTAATGCTTTATACACTGTGTGCAGAATTATTAGGCAAATGAGTATTTTGACCACATCATCCTCTTTATGCATGTTGTCTTACTCCAAGCTGTATAGGCTCGAAAGCCTACTAC
>BLSH010254827.1:12150-27824 GCA_018402905.1 Glandirana rugosa
TGATATACCGGTATTTCACGATTCGGGTGATTGACGACCAACTTTAGAGTCTTTCTAAAGTTGGTCATATTTAGACGGGAGGTTTTTATGTTAAGGACGGAGGTGTGACGGTTCGTCTGGATAAAATAGAGAGTAATTGTAGAATAGTAGGTAGGGGCAGTTGGTCACCGTCGACCACTTCAAAAACCTACCCTTCCGCGGTCCGGGGCGGGAAGGAAAACTGGGGAGGATGAAGATTATTCGGGGCAGGGAATATCTTAGGTGGGTGAGACAGGGGACATAAGGTGTATAACACAGTCCCAATATGTCGAGTCGTAGTGTCCTGTGTAATGCTGAGCTGTATACTGTATCCTGTGATGCTGAGCTGTATACTGTGTCCTGTGATGCTGAGCTGTATACTGTGTCCTGTGATACTGAGCTGTATACTGTGTCGTGTGACGCTGAGCTGTATACCGTGTCCTGTGATGCTGAGCTGTATAACCCTGACACAATATGTGGAATACAGGGGACAGAGTGGGTGGATTCTATAAGGGACGGGGCTTATTAGAAGTAGGAGGGGTCAAAAGGAAGGGCGGGGCCTGGCGCCTTCCCATCCAAAAACTTCACCAGCTGCCACTGGTTGACGGGGATGGATGATAAGATGTTAATGAGAGATAAAATAGGTCTGCTTGGCAGTGTGGAGGCAGGAATTGTATTTTTGGAGGGCAGATTTATACTGGTTGAAATCTTTCTGAGATTTCAACCAGCAGTTAGTGGGCTTAGCACTTTATGGCCATATAGTGTGACCAAATCCCCATATTTTTGTATATTTGCTTTATATGTATAGATGGTTTTAAATAACCTTGCTGGAGTAAATGCCATGTGTGTGCTGTAGTATATTGCTTTATTTGTGAGGTCTTACAGCAGCACCATGCGTTGTTAGGGTGTTCCCCCACAAATATTGCTTGTATGTTCTAGGGATCCTGACCAGACCTTTTGGGCTGGAGAAACCCATCCTCCCTCATCCCTACCTCCAATCAGTGTCCACCTGAGCCATGGGAAGAGTCCTTGGTTCTCCCATAAAGAGGAGCGTTTGCTTCCATGGTTTAGAGACAGGATCTTTCATTTTATGGTTAGTGTAGGACCCACTGAAAATTGGAGTACTTTGACGCAGTTAGTGGGCTTAGCACTTTATGGCCATATAGTGTGACCAAATCCTCATATTTTTGCATATTTGCTTTATATGTATAGATGCTTTTAAAGAGCCTTGCAGCAGTAAATGTCATGTGTGCGCTGTAGTATATTGCTCTGGATAACATGGAGACTTTAACAAACAGTACATTACTGGCTCTTGAAATGTGAATAATGAACCACAGCAGCACTTCAGAAGAGGGAAGCACACTCTATAGGATAAATAAAGCAGAGAAGAAGGCGCTTCTAAGTGCAGTAATAAAACACTTTAATGACAGGGAAGGGTTAAAAACAATTACAAGATGGAAGTGAAAAACAGGCATATCAATGAATCCATAATGTCCAGTGGGATCGCCTCCTGGGAGTAAACACAGCTGCAGGTGGAAGTTCCAGCTGACCAGTGGTGGGAAACACTCTATCTCATCCAAGATGGATCCCAAGAATGGTTTGAAAAAGGAGCGACTGGGCATGATCCTAAACATGTCCTGCCCACTCTGACGTCACTTCCATTTGCCTGTATCCCACGCTGGCCCTGACAGCACGGCTCTCCATCTGTGTTTCCCACCGCTGGTCGGCTGGAACTTCCACCTGCAGCTATGTTTACTCCCAGGTGGCATCCTGCTGGACGTTATGCATATGCCTGTTTTTCACTTCCATCTTGTAAGTGTTTTCAACCCTTCCTTGTCATTCAAGTGAAAAACAGGCATATCAATGAATCCATAACGTCTAGCGTTCATCCCAAAGATGTTCTATCGGGTTAGGGTCAGGACTCTGTGGGCCAGTCAAGTTCCTCCACCCCAAACTAGCTCATCCACACTATACTGGCAAAAGTATTGGGCCACCCTCCAAATCATATGGTGGAGGGGGGATTATGGTATGGGGTTGTTTTTGGCCCTTTAGTTCCAGTGAAGGAAACTCCTAAGGCGTCAGTTTACCAAGACATTTTGGAACATTTCATGCTCCCAACTTTGTGGAAACAGTTTGGGGATGGCCCCCTTCCCAACATGACTGCACACCAATGCACAAAGCAAGGTCTATAAAGATATGGATGAGCAAGTACACAGAGGTCAGGTCTGCACAGGCTCCTGACCTCAACCCAATAGACTCTCCTCTTTATTCCACAATGCAGCGATGGGGGTCTCTGTTATGAGGCACAAACACTGTCACAAAGAAACAGAGTTCTTGGCCTTGCATAAGCTTCAATTAGATCACAGCTTCATATCTAAGCTCCAGTGGGTGGTGGTAGAGTGAAGGGAAGATGTGGCTAAGAAGCAAGGGGGAAATAGTTAAGGGAATTTGTTTCAAGGGTTCAATTTGGCCCCTTGCACACGGGTGTCATAATTTACTGATGTTTACTCAGAAACTTGTGATGTCCATGCAAGGGGCCCAAAATAGTGTGTTAAGACCTGAGTAATCTTGAGTATAGATGAGTAAAATTCTTCTTTATTGCCAGTATTGTAATATTTTAATTTATACTTATGATGCCTGTGTGCAAAGGGTCAAAATGAGTAAACACGCAAGTAAATTACTGCACTCAAATAATTTTCTATTTCCCTAATCTTCTTTCAGGACAGCACCCTGAGAGATCATGGCTCCTCCTCCTTCCCAGGAAACACCTTCCACCATAACTTTAAAAGGAGGCTCCCTCCACCACCTGTCAGTCTTTGTGTTTCCTCCTGCCAGGAGGGAACACCAGGTTCTCTTGGGTGGCATCCTGAGAGACAGGGGTTCCTACCTCCACCATTTACGTCATGGAGATCGGTCCTCCCAGGCCACCTAAGATGTTTGGTGTGCGGGCTCCTCTTCTCCCTTTGGTGTTCAGATGAGCCAGTACTGAGGTGGGGACCGCTCCTGGAGGTGGCTATTTCCGGTTCAGGTCGGGCGCAGATGCGACGGTGCGATTCCGGAACCGGAGCAAGTGGTCACATGTGGAGAGCAGTTCAGCCGCGATGGAGGCAGGCACAACTGCACCGGGGACAGGCGGAGGCACCAGCAAACCCCAGGTAAGAAGCAGATGCTCGGTTTACCATAGGGCTATATCTCCCTTCTCTCCCCCCCCCAGTGGCTGGGGCCTGTCTGGGCACTGGGAGTCTGCTGGGTTAACTTCCTTGTGCACCTAGGTGTCTTGCAGGAGAATGTCTTTGACTTAGGGGGTTTCCTTTGTGCTATATCTCTTTATGTCTTGCAGTCCAAGAGCTCTGAGCCAAAGAAAAGATGCCCTTCTTGAAGAGCAAAGTTAGCTGAAGGCTGGAAGAAAACTCTGTGCCAGGAATGCATTGATGCACTAGTTAAAGAGGAGGCTGCAGCTGCATGTTGGGATTTGATTGCCTCAGTTAAGAAAGAACTAGATGCAACTATCCAGTCTTTTTGCTCATCTTTGCAAAACCCCCAGCCTAATCAGACATCTGCCTCAGACTCTCTGCAAGATCCACTATTGGCTCCTCTGGGTAATACAGGATTGATTCCTGCTACACAAGAGGATCAATTTCCTCTTCAGTCTAGTGAGGACTCAGAAGAAGGGGGGGGGATTATCCCCTCCAGGTACAAATTATCTTTGGATCAGGTAGATGGGTTGCTAAAGACAATTTATGCTACGCTGAAATTAGAGGAAGAAAAGAAGGAGCTGTCATTGCATGATCACATGTATGCGGGGCTCACCGAACCTAAGGGGCGAACCTTTCCAGTGCACCCAGTAATTTCTGAGACAGTCAGAAATGAATGGTCGGACCCTGAAAGAAAATCTTTTCTTCCCAAAGCTCACAAGAGATGCTTTCCGTTTGAAAACGGTCCATCGGAAGTGTGGAACAAAGTGTGGAACAAAGTGTGGAACAAAGAGAAGGAATCAGGGTTTGCAGAAAGCAAAAGCTAAATGAGGGGTCCTATTCAATCCTCCTTCGCAAGCCAGTAAGTCGCAATGACTCGCTAATTCTCGTGGGAGGAAAACTGCGGGAGTTCCTCCCACAATGGGAAAAGATAATGTCCAGTCAGTTCATCTTAAAGATAGTATCCCAGGGTTACGGGATAGAGTTCTCATATGCCCCCAGAAAGATTTCTCGTCACAGATCTCCTGAAAGATCATACCAAAACCCTATCGATGAAGACACTTTTAAAGGATCTGATGAAACAGAGGGCAGTGTTTCAAGTAGCACCAGAGGAATGTCAGCAGGGTTACTACTCGCATGTCTTTCTGGAGAGGAAGCCAACTGGGAGTTTTCGGCTAATCCTCAATTTGAAACTGTTAAACCAGTCGGTCCTATACAAACGTTTTCGGTCAGTGAGGAATCTATTAATGCAAAATTGTTTTATGGCCTCAATAGATTTGAGGGACACATATCTGCATATACCCATCAACAGTGAGGCTGGGTTCACACCTATGTGAATTGGATGCGGCTTAAACCGCATCCAATTCGCAGGACACTTGAAAACACATTGTTTTCAATGTGTCCAGTTCACATATGTGCGGTGCATTCGCACTCCGCATTGCACAAAAAACGCACACGTTTTTTGTGCAATGCTGTGCGAATTCCCAGCCCGTTGAGTCCAGTGGGAGCGCATCTAACACGGAGATGCACTCCGCACTGAACGGGGATATTTTCCCCTGATCGCGGCTCCTCCCCCATCTCTCCCCCTGCAGCTGCTGCGCTGTGGGAACGGACAGGAGCCGCCGAACGGCGGCTCCGTCCCTTCCCGGCAGCAGAGAGGCTGGAATTCGCACCGCAATGGTGTGAATCCAGCCTCAGTCACAGAGATTTCTCAGACTGGCAGTCAATTTTGGGGGGCAGATTCTCCACTTACAATTTCAGGTGCTTCCTTTCGGCCTATCCTCAGCCCCGAGGATATTTACAAAGGTGATGGCGGAAGCTCTTGCCCCGTTAAGGTTACAGGGAATAGAGGATGTACCGTACTTAGACGACCTACTTCTGTTTGCAGCCTCAAAAGAAAGGCTGCAGGAGAATCTGGTTAGGGCTTGCAATCACCTAGAGTTGTTGGGCTGGATTTTAAATCTTCAAAAATCAAACCTAACGCCAGCTCAGGAGGTTCAATTTCTGGGATACAGAATTTGTTCTGTGCAGCAATGGATTTTCTTGCCAGAAGACAAGATGGTCAAGGTCCGAGCTGTAGTCACTATGTTGCAAATAAATCAGAGGATTTCTATCAGAGCTGTCATGTCCGCTCTAGGGGTCCTGACTTCGGCAATACCCGCCATACAGTGGGCAAGGCTGCATTTCAGATCTCTCCAGACCTTCCTGTTACAGGTTTGGGATCACAGACAGGACTCTCTGGAAAGGAAGGTGAAAATCCCCACCAGGGTGAAGAGAACTCTGTGGTGGTGGAAGAAGCAATCTGTGGTCTCACGGGGCCTTCTGTGGTCATTCCCAGTAGAGAGAATTACAACAGATGCCAGTGCATGGGGCTGTCTAGCCCAGGGACAGTGGACTTAAGAGGAGGCCTTGAGATCCTCCAACTGGAGGGAACTGAGAGCTGTCTTTATGGCTCTGAGCTCCTTTGAACACGACATCCAAGACTGCCATGTTCAGGTCCTATGGGACAATGCCACAGCAGTGGCATACATCAACAGGCAAGGGGGGACAAGAAGCAGAACCTTGCAAAGTCTAGCCAGAAAAGTGCTGGAATGGGCCGAAAAACATTTAATGTCCTTATCTGCAGTCCACCTAAAAGGGACATTGAACAAGGTAGCAGATTTTCTTTCCAGACAAACAGTTTGTGAAGCAGACTGGGAGTTGAATCAAGAAGCTTTCACCTTGGTAACAGAGAAATGGGGGAACCCCCAGGTAGATCTGTTTGCGTCCAGGGAAAACACGAAGCTGCCTCAATTCTACTCTCTTAACCGACAAGACGGAGCGATAGCAGTGGATGCTTTGGCACATGCATGGAAATTTCAGTGGGGCTATGCCTTCCCTCCATTTCAGATGATTCCAAGGGTATTAAGAAAGATACTAGAGGAGAAGGCCACAGTGATCTTAATCACACCCCTCTGGCCAAAGAGGGCCTGGTTTTCCACAATACTACACTTGACAGTAAAACCAGGGTGGCATCTTCCGCTCAGGAGGGATCTGCTGCAGCAGGGCCCAGTAAATGTTCCAAATGTGGCCAGATTATCACTAACCGCGTGGTATCTGAAGAAAAGTTGTTGAGAAGAAAAGGTTTCTCAAGGGCTTTAGTAACCACTTTGCTCTCCAGCAGGAAAGAGGTTACAAGAACTATTTATGCCAAAGCCTGGAAGGTGTTTTGCTCTTGGTGTCACGCTGAAAGTAGACCTTTGGAAGAGTTGTCCTCCATTTTGGAATTTTTGCAGGCTGGCGCCAACAAGGGGTTGGCAATTAGTACCCTAAGGGTGCAGGTTGCAGCCCTGGGGGTCTTTTTGCAGAATTCGGTTGCCTCGGAGCCACTAGTGATCAGATTTTTTAAGGCTCTGACCTGAGCCAGGCCAGTTAAGATAACAAACTTTCCAAAATGGGATCTTTTGGTGGTTCTTCAAGCATTAACGAATGAGCCATATATCTCTAAGGGATTTGACGCTGAAGACCATATTTCTGATACCAATTACTTTGGCTCGAAGAGTGAGCTTCATGCTCTCTCAGTAAGAGAGCCTTTCTTGTCCATATTTCCAGATAGGGTAGTGCTCAGTACAGACCCAAAGTTTCTACCCTAAGTGGCATCAGTTAAAAAGTGTTCATTATTCAATCAGAACATTATTTTGCCAACCTTCTGCTCTAATCCTACAGGAGAGAAAGAAGAAAAGCTTCATAATTTGGACGTGAGAAGGACTCTTCTGAGTTACCTAGAGAGAACCAAGAGATTCAGGAGGTCTGATTCACTCTTTATCCTCTTTGCTGGTGCTTGAAAGGGCCATCAGGCTTCTAAAGGATCATTAGCCAGATGGCTCAGATTTGCAATTCTGGAGGCCTATTCTCAGATGAATTTATGCCCCCCAGAGGGGATTCAGAGCACATTCTACTAGAGCTCTAGCGACAACATGGGCAGAAAAGGCTGGTGCTTCTCAGGAGCAAAGCGGCCACGTGGTCAAGTTTTATGACGTTTGCCCATTATTATAGGCTGGACCTTCTGACAGCAGATGATCAGGTCTTTGGCAGAAAGGTTCTGCAAGCTGTGGTCCCGCCCTAAAAGGGGGTAAGTCTCGGTTATCCTCTCAGGGTGCTGTCCTGAAAGACGATTAGGGAAAATCCAAGTTAGACTTACCAGTAACTTGTTTTCCAGGAGTCTCATGACAGCAGCAACCCACCCTTTGTTTATGTTTATGCATATGTATTACTGTGACTAACGCTGCTGTTATGTGTTCCAGTATGGCCGGAGGTACTCCACTACGACTGACAGGTGGTGGAGGGAGCCTTCTTTTAAAGTTATGGTGGAAGGTGTTTCCTGGGAAGGAGGAGGAGCCACGATCTCTCATGGTGCTGTCCTGAAAGACTCCTCGAAAACATGTTATCGTTAAGTCTGCCTTGAATTTTTTATTTTACTGATCTGTACTCAATGCTGTATTAGTGATCTTTACTCAGCTGTGTGCAATGCCCCATAGACAACAATGCATCTCATTTCAGTTCAGTAAAAAACTCCCGTGTGCAAGAAGAGGCCTTAAAGTGTTACTAAACCCACATAGTAAACCACTATCAATAAATGCTGTATCACATGTTGTTCATACTCAATCACTATAAGATTTGTTTTCTGTATTTTGCAAAATACCTGGTTGATCCTGGTGCTCTCTATCTCCACCTTCTGTTCATGTCCCCAAGTCCGTTAAAGCGGAGTTCCACCCAAAAGTGGAACTTCCGCTTTAATGGAAGGTGACTCCCCGACATGCCACAATTGGCATGTCTTTTTTTGGGGGGGGGGGTGACCAGGGACCCTGTTTTCACAGGATCCCAGGTCCACGTCCTCCCCTGGAGCCACGGCTCAGGGAAGGAAGTCCACCTTCCCCCCTCCCTCTTGGCGATCTTCTGGGACACGTCACAGGTCCCAGAAGATACACCGAGCCAGTCACTAGGCGCAGCGTGACTCGCACAGTGCGCGCCCGACTTTGAAGCCAAAGCCGGTTACCCACAGTTATGATGCTGGCACTGCCGAGGGGAGGGGGCAAAGAGCGAGCCCTTGGGCGACCGCATCACTGGAGCGAGGGACAGGCGAGTGGCCGATACACTTTGCAGACTTTTACATGGGTAGAACTCCACTTTAACCACTTCCCGCCCGGCGCATTGACAAATGACGTCCGGGCGGGTGGCTCATTATCCTGACTGGACGTCTATTGACGTCCTCAGGATAATCCGGGGGCGCGCATTGCGGCGATCGGTGGTGCCGTGGGTCAGTCTGACCCACCGCATTACCGACCGAGGTAAAAGGCTTTGATCCGAAGCCTTTTACCATGTGATCAGCCGTGACCAATCACGGCTGATCCCAGTGTAAATAGGAAGAGCCGTTGATCGGCTTTTCCTCTGCTCAGGTCTGCAGACCTGAGCAGCGGAGAGCCGATCGGCTGCTCTCCTGACAGGGGGGGGCTGCGCTGAACGTTTATCAGCGCAGCCACCCTCAGGATCACCCCACTGGATCACCAGGGAGCTGGATCAAGACCCCCAGGGAGCCCCACCCGGACATCACACATAGGTCGCCTAGGACCACCAGGGAAGGACCACTGAGGCCGCCCAGGACCACCAGGGAGCCCCCACTAGACCACCAGGTAAGGGCATTATTGTGCACTGTAGGGATGGCACTGTGCCCATGTATCATGCCTGCCAGTGCCATCCCTAACAGTGCTTGTTGCATCTGTGCCCACCACTGCCACCTATAAGTGCCCACCTGTGACACCCATCAGTGCCCACCTGTGTCACCTATCAGTGCCCACCTGTGCCACCTAAAAGTGCCCACCTAAAAGTGCCCACCTGTGCCACCTAAAAGTGCCACCTATCAGTGCCCAGTGCCACTTATCAGTGCCGTCTATGAGTGTCCATCAGTGCCGCATATCAGTGCCCGTCAGTGTTGCTCGTCAGTGCCGCCCATCAGTGCTGTATATGTGCTCCATCATCAGTGCAACCTTATCAGTGCCAGCTCATCAGTGCCAATCTGTACTGCCTCATCAGTGCCCATCAGTGTAGTCACATCAGTGCCCGTCAGTGAAGGAGAAAATGTACTTTATACAAATTTTTGTGACAGAAACAAAGAAAAAAATTTTTTTTTCAAAATTTTCGTTTTTTTTTGTTTATAGCGGTGATCAGAAATGACGCAGAGGCGATCAAATACCACCAAGAAAGCTCTGTTTGTGGGAACAAAATGATAAAAATTTTGTTTTGGTACAACGTCGCACGACCACGCAATTCTCATTCGAATCGCAACAGCACTAAAAGCTGAAAATTGGTCTGGACAGGAAGTGTTCTAAGTGCCCGGTATTGAAGTGGTTAAGGATTTTGCCGCTGTGGAGGTAACTGTGCACATGCTAAGTTTTCAGTGAGTTTCTATGCTGAGCATTCCCCCCCATCACATCTTAGCAGCCCATGTGACTACAGTCACACATGTGGGAGTATACACAGTGGTAAATGACAGTCCACTCCCTCCATGCCCACTAACCAGCTAAATACAATGGGGATGGAATATTACATGTAGGTTAATGGTGGCTTCACCTCCATCTTTTCTAAGACACAGGCTGGAAGGGTATGCCTGTGACTGGTGGAAATTTGCCCACAGCATGTTATTTCCACAAAATAATAAAGATTTAAAACTGTTCATTGATATTATTTATACTCTGTATTCCAAAGGCTGCTTTTTTTATTTGAACATGTGATCAATAGCAGAGGACAAGAAGCTTCTCCTGCTTGTTTCCCTGCAGACAGGCTGGGAAAGATTTGGGTTATGTCACAGCTGTATATTGATTAGGAAAAAAGTAAGTAGATGTTTTTATTTATTATAAAATAATTACAGTGCCATCATCCACCTACAGAAACCTAAAGAAACAATGTAAATTAAACAGTGTGTGTTTAGTACCACTTTAATTTTTATTATGATTGATATATTTGTTTTTTGTAGATTCTTCTGGAAAAGAATCCATGTTTTGTAAGACTTTTTCAGCAGGTTCTGAATATGTGAGATACAGATCCCAGCCTCCTGGCTTTCTCAGACTGGTGGGCATGTTTGCAGGGCAGGAGGGAGGATTTCAGTATCTGCAGGCGGGTAAATAAATGTTTGTCTGGAAAAAATTAATAAAGTGCAGCTTGGGTCCTGTTCTTAGTTATCTGGGGTTTTTAAGAATAGTTATTGTGTTTTTTCAAATTATAATAAAACCTAAATACAATAAAGGAAATACAAGCAGTCAACTTGCATATTACATAAAAAGCATACCACCCATGGTGGGGCTGAAACATCAGTATGCATAAAACATGACATCCGTCAATATTTTATAGTACATTTGCACTTCTCAGCATGCGCAAATCTGTGTTGGGAAAGAGTCAGATGGACTGTTGAGATGAGTATATCCACTTGCCCACCACAATGGTTTACCGGGGTTATGGCTGAAGCTATCAGCCATAACCCCAGTATTATTGTTTTTCAGCTGGCGGTTGGCTCTCATGAAAGTGGTATGAGTGGCTAATCAGCCGCTGGATCACCATTCACAGGTGTTTCTCGAGCTTACAATTTCTAGCGGCCCGACCAAGACACACTCTGATAGGTCGTGTGGCTGGCCATAGATGTTCCCAGAGACCAGATCACCTCTATGGTCTTGGAGGACCGGAACAACATTACTTCTGGTCTAAGGCAGAAGGAAACTTTTTTTTTTATTTATAAATGCAAAAGATCAATTTTTTTATATTTTGCTTTTAAAGGTAGGAGGATAGATTTGGGGTCTTATTAACCCCAGATCTCTCCATAAAGAGGACCTGTCATCCTTATTTCTATTAAAAAGGATATTTATATTCCTTGTAATAGTAATAAAAGTGATAAAAAAATAATAATTAAAGAGACAGTGCAGAAGCAAACGCATACGGAAATCACGCAGACATATGTAAACGGAGTTTGCACCACACATGTGAGGTATCACCACAAACGTTAGAGCGAGAGCAATAATTCTAGTGCTAGACCTTCTCTGTAACTCCAAACAGTGTTGGCTATGGAGATTTTCAAGTATTGTAGTTTGCCGCCATTCCACGAGTTTGCACAATTTTAAAGCATGACATGTTGGGTATCTATTTACTTGGCGTAACATCTTTTATATTTTACCAAAAAATGGGGTTATATATTGTTTTTTGCATTAAAATTCATTAAATTGTATTGTTTCCAAAAAAAATTGCATATGAGAAACCGCTGCACAAAGACTGTGACATAAAATCTTGCAATGATCAACATTTTATTCTGTAGTGCAGGGATATGCAATTAGTGGAACTCCAGCTGTTGCAAAACCCCAAGTCCCATCATGCTTCTGCCTGCGGCTGTCAGAGTCTTGCTATGCCTCATGGGATTTGTAGTTCTGCAACATCTGGAGGTCCGCTAATTGCATATCCCTGCTCTAGTGTATCTGCTGAAAAAAAAGAATGTATAATGGTTGGGGGTTCCAAGTAATTTTCTAGCAAAAAATACTGATTTAACTTGTAAACAAAGTGCCAGAAAAAGCTTAGTTGCAAGTTGATAATAAAAGGGGGTTGGTATCTGATACAAGGGGGTACTGATAAGTATTGAGCCTTACCCAGAAAAAATTGAGCTAGGAAGCTGTAAATTGCAAGGTGCACTGGCCAATTTGTCTATATTCAATGCAAAAATCAACTACCTATGATTTTAACTTATCTTTCTTTTTCAGGTCCTAAGTGAACATGGCAGCACCTCCAGAAACAATTAATTGTGGAAGAGCATAGGACCATAAACAAGTTCCTGTTTCTCCAAGGGAAAGGTGGAAAGCAGATCCACGATGAAATGTCATAAACTTTGGGTGGCAGTGGCTCTTCATATGCAACACTTAAACATTGGGTTGTCAATTTTAAAACTGGCCATTTTGGTGTTGAAACTGAGAAACCCAGTGAAAGGCCTGTTTCTGTCTCTGTGCCTGCAAATGTTAAAGCCATCCATGACATGATCATGGAGGACTGCCCAATATCAGCCAAAAGGATTGCTACATATCTGGGAATATCATGTGAGAGAGTTGGTGCCATTATCCATAATGACTTGGAAATGAGAACGCTTGCAGCATAGTGGATCCCAAAACTTTTGGCAACCGAACAAAAGAGGAAACATGTGGAGACAGCGGTGGCTGTTTTGGAAAATTTTGCAAGAAAGGAGTCAGATTTCCTGGACAAACTGGTAACTGGTGATGAGAGATATATCTACTGTTATGATTCTGAGACAAAGGAACAGTCCAAGGCAGTGGTTCTCAACTCCCGTCCTCAGGACCCACCAACAGGCCAGATTTTAAGTATTACCTTGGGGAGATGCAGACTAGAATACTGCAATCACTGCGCGGCAAATGATATCACCTGTGATGTATTTGAGTTATCCTGCAAACATGGCCTGTTAGTGGCTCCTAAGGACAGGAGTTGAGAACCACTGGTCTGAGGAATGGAGGCACAGTGGTTTTCCCAGGCCAAAGAAGTTCTGTGTGCAAAGGTCAGTGCAGAAGCAAATGGCAACAGTTTTTTGGGATAAGAAGGGAGTTCTGCTGGTGGACTATCTCCAAAAGGGTTCAACCATCAATGCAACATATTACTGTGCTTTATTGACGAAGTTGAGGCATAATATCAAGGAATAACGTTGAGGAAAGCTCTCCAAAGGTGTCACCCTGTTGCATGACAATGCCTCGTCACACACTGCAGGTGAAACAATGGCAAAACTGACCTCCTTAGGCTTTTAAGTGATCCACCCTATTCGCCTGGCCTGGCTCCTTCTATCACCCGTTCCCCAATCTCAAAAAAACTCCTAAAGGGACAAAGATTTGGGAGTGTTCCAGAGGCAACTAATGCTTCAAATGAGTGGCTACACCAGCAGTCAGAAGAATTTTATTTGGAAGGACATTAGAAGCTGCAGGACAGATGTAAGTACATTGACATCCTGGGGGAAAAATGTAGAATAGTGAGGCAGTTACAGCTTAATAGCTCAATTGTTTCTGGGAAAGGCTCAATACTCATCAGCACCCCCTCATATTTTTTTGTTATGTGTTTAGAGTTACAGAGGAGGTCTAGTGCTAGAATTATTGTTGAAAGGAAGTCGGCACGATGTGTCTCTCGTCTGCTGCATTAAAGTGGTTGTAAAGGCATTGAGATAAAAAGCCCTCTGTGTGCAGCACCCCCTAATACTTACCTGAGCCCCATCTTGATCCAGCGAGGTTGCACGAACGACTCGGCTGAAGCGCCATTGGCTCCCGCTGCTGTCAAAATTAGTGAGCCAATGAGCAGAGAGGGGGCGGGGATGAGCCACAAATCTATGTCTGAATAGACACAGGGAGCTGCGGCTTGGATGCGCCTATAGCAAGCTGCTTGCAGTGGAGGCACTCAACAGGAGTGAGAGGCCAGGCGCGCCGAATAGGGACCTGGGAAGAGGAGGATCTAGGCTGCTCTGTGCAAAACCATTACACAGAGCACATTTAACCATTAACAAAAAGAAACCAAGACTTGAGTATCACTTTAAGTTTTCTTGGCCGACCACTGTGTCTATGGGCCTTAACCACTTGCCTACCAGCTCACGCAGATATACTTTGTGCATGTGATATAGCGGGAATGCACTGCCGCCGGGTATGTAGGCAGAACGGGGATCTGCCTTTGTAAACAAGGTGGATCGCCGTTCTGCCAGATGACATGACTGAGATCTTCTGTTCCCAGTGTTCGGGAACAGCGATCTCTGTCATGTCCTAGTAAGCCCATCCCCCCTACAGTTAGAACACACTGAGGTAACACAGTTAACCCCTTGATCGCCCCCTAATGTTAATCCCTTTCCTGCCAGTGCCATTTTTACATTGATCACTGCATTTTTATAGTACTGATCAATGGAATGTCAGTGGTCCCCAAAAAGTGTCATTTGGGGTCAGATTTGTCAGCCGCAATGTCACAGTTCCACTAAAAATCGCAGATCGCTGCCATTACCAGTAAAACATTAAAAGTCCCTATCCCATAGACTGTGGACGCGATAACTTTTGTGCAAACCAATCAATATACGCCTATTGATTTTTTTTTTTTAACCAAAAATATGTAGAAGAATATATATCGACCTAAATTTCATCGCTGGCCCTCTTATGACTCATCCCCCCTCCATTCCCAGTAAACTCTCACGAGCGTGAGAGAGAGAATTGTGCATTATTTCAAAGCCTAGGCTAATGACCTGACAAGAAAGAGGAAGTTGGCTGTAAAAGGTATTTACTGGCAGAAAAAAAATGTTTTACTATCCAAAGTTAAAACAAGGGCAGAATATTTAATAGATGGAAAGTTAAAAAAAATGACTGAAGAGCCACTTTAATGTTGCCTGATAAATGGTGTCCTGGGAAATCCAAACAGGTATTATTCATCATGCCATACCATCAGGGAGGCATGTGATTGGCCCCAAATTTATTCTGCAGCAGGACACCAACCCCAAAACAGAAAGCCAATGTCATTAAGAACTATGTTCAGTGTAAAAAAGCACAAGTTCTGGAAGTGATACTTTGGCTCCCACAGAGCCCTGATCTCAACATTGAGTCTGTCTGGGTTTTTATGAAGATGCTCCCTGTCTTGGAAAGTACTAATCTTGGCTAAAATGAAAGCCAGTCTAAGGTGGTAGTCAAGGCCAAATAATATGTTTGAACAGAGAGGGCAGGTGAGCCTGGAGGTAGCCCATCCCTCCTTAAAAGCACAGAGCCACACTTTGTCCAGTGCATCCCCTCCCCATATGTTGCCCTTCCATGGGCTCCTTGCTACAAATGCCTGTTTTAGGTGGAGGCAGTGGCCATTAGTTTGTACTATTGGAATACTGGTGAGGGGACACACTGCACACCTTCACTTCCATTGTGCAATATGCTGGGTGTCCAATGTGGCCCTGTACCTTTAAGGAGGGTGGGTTTCAGGCTCACCTGTCCTCTCTCTATCCATTATATTGCATGTGTTTCCACTGTGAAGGCTCTCAAAATTTAGAGTTAGGACTGCAGATAATACTGGTGTGGTGTGAAGTGGCTCTGCAGCTTATGTATGTATTTGCAAAAGTGTGCAAACTAAACCCCTGTTTTTAATGCATAACATTAGACAGGATAATTTGGTTGATTGCAGACTGGTCAGTAAGTTGAGCTGGGAATTTTCTTAACTTTTATTTGATAATCCCTCCTGAACAATTCTTATGGCAGATGCAAGTAATTTATGTTGGAAGTCCAGAGCACAAATGTGATGGCCCAGTGGAGATGGCACCTTTTGGTCAAGGGTAGGGCCGCCAACATCCATCTAAAGAAAAAAATTGTAATGCTGCAGATGGACAACCAGGCGGTTGTGTCCTATGTCCACAATATGGGGGGGGGGGGGGATGATAACAGTGCAAGTAAACCC
>BLSH010254827.1:27834-39887 GCA_018402905.1 Glandirana rugosa
CAAATGGACAACCAGGCGGTTGTGTCCTATGTCCACAATATGGGGGGGGGGGGATGATAACAGTGCAAGTAAACCCTATTCTCTCTTGGGAGGAAAATATCATCTCATCCTTTTATTCAGACATTGATTTTCCAGCTGGGATAAGAGTATTCCCCTTACCCATTGTAAGCTACTTGCAATGCCTGGATGGAGAGTGTTTGACAGCTGTGTTGCTATTATTATACAGGATTTACATAGCGCCAACAGTTTGCACAGCACTTTACAGTGTAAAGAGACACAATACACCAACAGTAATATTTAAAATAAGAGGGTTAGAGGAGCCCTGTTCCTGCAAACTTACAATCTAAGAGGACGGGCCTGGTGAAACAAAAGGTAGGGACTGTGAGGTATGAACTGATTTGGGGAGTTGAAGATTTGGTTGTTAGCTGGAGGCAGGATAGGCCTCCCTCCAGAGAGGAGTTTTCAGGAATTGCCTAAAAGTGGACAGAGTAGGAGAGAACCAGACAGGTTGAGGTAGTGCGTTCCAGAGGATGGGAGAGGCTCTGTAGAAGTCCTTGAGATGAGCATGGGAGAAGACAAGGGTGATATTTGGAGATAAGATTGGTGATGTAGCTCAGAGCAGAATTGTGAATGGCTCTGTATGTTATTGTTTTGAATTTTATTAATTGGATAATGGGAAGCCAGTGGAGGGATTGGTAGAGGAGTGGTGGACACTAAACAGTTGGTAAGGTGGATGAGTCTGGCAGCAGCATTCATGATAGACTGAAGAGGGGATAGCTTGCGAAGAGGTAGGCCAACGAGGAGGGAGTTACAATAGTCAAGGCAAGAGATAACAAGGAAGTGAATAAGTTGCTTAGTGGTGTCAACGGTTAGAAAGGGGCTTATTTTGGAGATGTTTGGGAGGTGAAGTCTGCACGATTTGGATAGTGATTGGATTTTGGGCTGAAAGGACAGGTCAGAGTCTAGGATTACACCTAGTACCTTGACATGAGGGGAGGGAATGATGGTTGTATTATTGATCTTGATGGAAAAGTCGGGGGGGGGGGATGGGCTGGAGGAAAAATTATGAGCTTGATTTTAGAAAGATTGAGTTTGAGGAAGTGGTGTGACATCCATGTTGATATGTCAGTAATGCGGGAGGAAACTGGAGGGAGGAGTGAGGCGAGGAGTAGAGATGGATTTTGTGTGTCGTCAGCATAGAGGTGGTACTGGAAGCCATGGGAGTTTATTAACAGATTAAGGCAGGAGGTGTAAATGGAGAAGTCGCTATGGATATTTATGGATGATTTTATAACATAGATATATGCAAATTGTAAGATTTTAAGGCCATGTGCTGTTTTTTTTTTAAGCTAAGCTTCCCCTATTGATAAGCAAATGAACCTGTCACACTGGTTTCTGAGCTCAGCACAGGAAGTCAGACTAAAGGATATGATGTAGCAGGAAATAGGACTTTGAACAAAGCATGAACTCAGACAAAAGACAGACTTCTTCTGGAGACAAAGGAGCAACAGTTGTGCTAGAGGAAAATATGTTTTGTGATGACTGAGGGAAGGAACCATGAAGAAGAATTCATCAATGGAAAGGCCAAGTTAGGTAGCTGTTTAGTAGACCTATCACATACATTGTACGTGCTTATTTGTTAGGAAGGATAGTTTGTACATTGTAGGCATATTTTGTTATACTTTGTATGCTATGCATTCTGTATCCTGCAGCTTTTCTGTTTAACCACTTGGTGACCACGTCGTGTACATTTACTGCTGCACTGACAGCCCTGCACGAATCGCCCTATATAGGCAGCGAGTTGTGCAGCCGTAGTTGCGGGCAGGTGCCTGCTGCACGCTGCGTGAGTGTGATCGCTTAATACAGAGGCAGAACGGGGAACCACCGATGTAAACACGGCGGTTTCCCGTTCTGTCAGGGGATATGACAGTGATCTACTCAGGGATCAGTTAGATCTCATGTCCCTGCCAGCCCAGCCCCCACACAGCTAGAACACACTAAGGGAACACATTTAACCCCTTGATTGCCCCCTTAGTGTTATCCTCTTCCCTGCCAGTGACATTTATACAGTAATCAGTGGCTATTTTTAGATCTGATCGCTGTTTAAATGCCAATGGTCCCAGAAATGTGTCAAAAATGTCCGACTTGTCAGCCGCAATATTGCAGTTCCAATAAAAATTGCAGATCTCCCCCATTACCTGTAAAAAAAAAAATAATAATAATAAAAACGCCATAAACCAATTCTCATAGTTTGAAGACACGGCAACTTTTGCGCTAACCAAGCAAACGCTTTTGGCGATTTTATTTACCAAAAATATGTAGATTACATTTTGGCCTAAACTGATGAATACATTAATTTTTTAAATATATTTTTTGTCTATGTATTATAGCAAAAAGTAAAAAATATTGTTTTTATTTTTCAAAATTGTCGCTCTTTGTTTATATTCATCAAATACTACCAAAAGAAAAGCTCTATTTGTGGGGAAAAAAAGGACGGCAATTTTGTTTGGGTAAACGTCGCACGACCGCGTAATTGTCAGTTAAAGCGACGCAGTGCTGAATTGCAAAAAGTGCTCTCTGGAAGGTTGTAAACCCTTCTAGGGCTGAAGTGGTTATTAAAAGCATTAATACACTACAGAGTTTTAATTGCTTCCTTTGCTTATATGAAGTAACCTTAACCACTTAAGGACCAGGCCTATTCTCACAGGGCCACCATCGGGGGGGACAGAGCATACACCTGTAGGAGCCCAGGCGTCATGAGGGGCTCAGGCCCAAACAAACGAGCTGTTGCTGCTGTTTAGTAGCAAGTACAACTCGTTGGTACACAAACAAAGGGAGAGGTGCCTCTAAGTGTAATATGTAAAAGGTTTATTAACCAGTTAACCGCCCTATAGACAAAATACGTCTGCAGGGCGGTTGCTTAACGCTGGGAGGACATCTATTGACATCCTCCCAGAATCGCGCTTCCTGCGTGCCCACTGGGGCGCGCACACGGGAACATCTGCGACCGTCGGGTCCAGGGGACCCGACGCATCACGGATCGCGATGAATGGCCGCTTTGAGCGGCCTTTTACCACGTGATCGCGCCGTCAAATGACGGTGCGATTACATGTAAACAAGCCGGCTTTTCTCTCTCCTCTTCACACCGATCGGTGCATTGCGAGAGGAGGGGGGAGAGAGGAGGTGCTGCAGCGCTGTGGGCGATGTGTAATGCCCACAGCGCTGCTAAATGACAGGATGCACCCCCAGTCCCCACCATCCATCCACCACCCACCCAGCCATCCTCACCCTATCAATGATCACCCACCCATCCTCACCCAATCCATGCTCACCCACCCATCCTAACCCAATCCATGCTCACCCATCCATCCATCCTCACATAGCCATGCTCACCCATCCAGCCATGCATGCTCACCCAGCCATCCATCCATGTTCACCCACCCAGCCGTGCTCACCCATCCATCCTCCCCCACCCAGCCATCCATGCTCACCCACCCAGCCGTGCTCACCCACCCATCCATGACTCATTTGTGCCTCATTCATGCTCATCCATACCACATCAGTTCTCATCCGTGACACATCCATGCCACTACAGTGCCCATCTGTGCTACTACACTGCCCATCCGTGCCACTACAGTGTCCATCCATGCCACTCTACTGCTCATCCGTGCCACTACCCTGCCCATCTGTGCCACTACAGTGCCTATCCATGCCACCACAGTGCCTCACAATATTGTAAAAGGTAGTCAAATTAGATTCTAAATGTATGCCCCTAGAACACCTGATGGTGCTCCCTGCATGTTGGGCCTCTGTATGTGGTCAGGCTGTGTAAAAGTGTCACACGTGGTATCGCCATACTCAGGAGGAGTAGCAGAATATATTTTGGGGTGTCATTTTTGCTATGTACATGCTGTGTGTTAGAAATATTGTATAAATGGACAACTTTGTGTAAAAAAAAAAAAAAATGTGTTTTCATTTTCTTTCCACATTTTCCAAAAACTTGTGGAAAAAATGACATGTTCAAAAGACTCATTATGCCTCCTAGAATATACGTTGGGGTGTTTGCTTTCCAAAATGGGGTCATTTTTTTGGGCGTTTCCATTGTCCTGGTGCTCCAGGACCTTCAAAAGCACAAGAGGTAGTCAAGAAGTTATGTGTGTAATTTCTGCTCCTAGAACGCCTGATGGCGCTCCCTACATGTTGGGCCTCTTTATGTGGCCAGGCTGTGTAAAAGACTCACACATGTGGTATTGCCATACTCAGGAGGAGTAGTAGAATGTATTTTGGGGTGTAATTTGTGATATGCATATGCTGGGTGTGATAAATAACCCGTTAACATATGACAATTTTGCAAAGAATTGTAGGAAAAAATTACAACTTCAAAAAATTCACCATAACCCTTACTAAATGCCTTGAAACGTCTTCTTTCCAAGAAGGGCTAATTTGGGGGGTATTTGTACTTTCCTGGCTTGTTAGGGTCTCAGGAAATGAGATGGGCCGTCAGTACATCAGGTGTGATCAATATTCAGTGATTGGCACCATAGCTTGTAGACTCTATAACTTACACAAGGATCAAATAATACACACTAATTTTTATTTTTTTTACCAAACATAAGTAGCAGCATAAATTTTGGACAAAATTTATGAAGAAAAATTACTAATTTGCAAAATTTTATAACAGAAAAATTCATTTTTTACAAAATTTTTGGTCTTTTTTTAATTATAGCGCAAAAAATAAAAACCCCAGCGGTGATTAAATACCACCAAAGGAAAGCTCTATTTGTGTGAAAAAAAGGACACAAATTTCATATGGGTACAGTGTTGCATGACTGAGTAATTGTCATTCAAAATGAGAGAGCACTGAAAGCTGAAAATTGGTCTGGTTGTTAAGGGGGTTTAAGTGCCCAGTGGTCAAGTGGTTAAACAGCGGTATAAAAACACTCACATGGAGGGTTAAAAGACAGGCACTGCAGCCATCCAAGGGAGAAGGGGAAGCCAGTCAAGCCGAGGGGTCACAGGGAAGCCGTGAACTGCTCCAGTCAATTCGTGATCGCCGCCAGGAGTAAAACAGCTGGCTCAGGAGGTGGGATGGAACCGAGGCTTGAGGAGCAGATGAGACCGTCCTGGGCTGATGGCGTCATCAATCCGTGACGCGTTTCATTAGCTGGCAGGTGCCGATGACACAAGGCGCCTGCGCTACTTCTTAAGGCAATGGGAGGGAACAGGAAGGCTGCCAGGGCTATGGTCCATTGCAATATATACGCACAATATGAACAGAGAAGGGGGAGGAGGGAAAGATAGGGGAAGGACAGTAACATGTTGATAAAATGAATACAGCAATGTAATGTCATGGCAATGGAGATCAACAGTGACAATGGTGATGCCGAAATACAAAACAAGTAAAAAAGTTAGCAAAACACTAAAAGCACAAATGACGGATAGGAGGGAGGGGGAGGGAGAAGAGGCCCTTCTGAAGAAATAAAAACAAAAACAAACAGGAATGACTAGTACAGGATGATTCTGAAAAAGCTATGATGTTTGACAACTGTTTAAATGAATAAATATATATATATGATGTATACAATAGATATTATATAAAGAATACATTTTACTATGTTGCATGTCAATAAAGGATAAATGGGATCAAAAAGATACTAAAAAAATCTATGTCTAAATGTGGGCTGAAGGTATGTTGAGGCTGAATAATACATATTCACATGTGTAAAGACATGTGATGTACTAAGTTAAGGCACGTGAACCTGACGCACAAAAATGTCGAACACCATGGGTCTACCAAAAATCATATTAAGAAGAAGTGTAAAAAGAGTACAGATTATGTCAATTTAAAACAGTTCATAAAATAGTGGACACTTCAATACACTCATTCAGGCCTCCAGGCGAGAGAACATCCAAAGTATAGATCCAGAACGTCTCCCTGGCACAAAGCTTTTTGAAGCGTTCCGCAACAGGGAGAGTTCCAGATATCTGTTCTATCACCCACACCGAAAGGCCCCTGGTGGACCTCTCATGTACCTCCAAAAAATGTCTGGGTACGCTGTGGTGGTCATTTCCATTTTCTATAGCTCTCCTGTGTTGGCCAAACCTACACCTAAGGATTCGTGTGGTGCGGCCCACATAGACCAACCCACAAGGGCAGGAGAGGCCATATATCACAAAATCTGATGAGCAGTTGAAAAAGTCTGACAGTGGATACGTTTTACCTTTCACACTGAAGGACTTTCTCTTGTGCTGGACAAAGGCACAGGCTTTGCACAAGGCCTCACGCATTGGTACATGCCTGTGAGCTCAACCATAATAAGTTTAGGTATCTCGGGGGTAACTGTTTTGAGCTTACTTGGTGCCAGTTTACTTTTCAGATTGGGAGCCCTACGATACGTGCCTTTGGGTCAGGA
This sequence comes from Glandirana rugosa, assembly GCA_018402905.1. Taxonomy (NCBI): domain Eukaryota; kingdom Metazoa; phylum Chordata; class Amphibia; order Anura; family Ranidae; genus Glandirana; species Glandirana rugosa. The sequence continues at coordinate 34,248 of BLSH010254827.1, forward strand.
AGGGAGGATATGTCTTAAGTGAGGATCCTGCAACAAGATTCCCCAATGCTTCTTTAATATGGATTCCATATTACGATATTTATTGTGAAACCTAGTGATAAACCGAATGGGCTGGGATTTACTTTCCGCTAACTGCTCCTTGAGGGTTTTTTTCTTTCGGTAGAAATCATGGGCCTCATGGACCAATTGTTTGGGATAATTCTTATCTTGGAATTTTTGAAAAAGTGTCTTACTTTCTAAGTCATAATCCTCATCTAAAGTACAATTATTCCGGATCCTACAGAATTGCCCTTTGGGTATGTTCTTGATCCAGGGGGGGAAATGATAGTTATCGTAATGAAGGAATGAGTTACCAGCAGTGGGTTTGGTATGATTTTTTGCCGTGATGGTGTTTCCTAAATGACCCAATACCAGGTCAAGAAACACCAAGGGGTCTGAATCGGTGACATGAGTAAAGGACAGGTGGTATGGATTATCATTACAATAGTCGATGAATTGGGTCATGTGTTCAGGGGGACCATCCCAGATGACCACAATGTCATCTATGTAACGGCCAAAAACACTATGTGGGCTGAGTAGGGATTATTGGCATGGGTGTGCAACTTCTCCCACAAACCCATGGCCAAGTTGGCATAGGAGGGAGCAAAGTTCGCTCCTATAGCCGTGCCATGGGTCTGTAGGTAGAGGTCACTATCAAACATGAAATAATTGTGCGTGAGACAAAATCTGGCGGCTTCCATAATGAAAGCCACCTGTCTAGGATTGATCATGTAGTCAGAGGAAAGAAAATGTTCTAGAGCTGTTAAGCCAAAGTCGTGCGGAATAGATGTGTACAATGAGCACACATCTAAAGACAGCCAAACATAAGAGGACTCCCATCTATAGGAGGACAATGATTCTAAGAGATGCATCCCATCTCTAATGTAGGTGGGCAAAGATTGTACGATGGGTTGTAAATATCTATCGATATATTGACTGAAGCCTGATGAAACACTATTCACGGAGGCCACAATGGGTCTACCCGGATGGGATTCCATGCTTTTGTGGACCTTGGGTAAATTATAAAAATATGGCACTGAATAGTAATCCTGTAACAAAAATGTTGCTTCAGCCTTGGACAACACTCCATCATCCACCCCTGCTTGGACAATTGAACTTGCCTCAGCAGCAAAGGAAGATGTGGGGTCACTAGGAAGTTTTCTGTAGGTGTTATCTGAAAGGAGTCTGAGAGCTTCAGCAATGTAGTCCGTCCTGTTTTGGATGACTATGCCGCCCCCTTTATCTGCAGACTTGATGATTACATCATGCCATTTCATGAACTTGTCTAGAGCTGCTATCTCTGATGCAGGTAAACTGTTTTCTCTCCTACAGTGGGGGGGGGGGAATCAGATTTACATAATTTCTGCAAATCAGAGAAAACGACTCTATAGAAACTCTCTATGAACGGTCCCTTGGCGTGTGTGGGGAAAAAAATACATTGCGGTTTGAAGGTGGAGTGAATCACTGGGTGTGAGGCGATAAGGTGTTGAGTGAATAGCTCAAGAGACCCATCATCGCCAGTGAGAGTTTCCAGAGTGTCAAACAGGTCTCTCTCAAAAAACGAATCAAGGTCTATCTGACAGGTGGAAGTAGGGGAGGCAGGATCTTCAATGACCTTCCGGGCATCGCTGATCGACCTACTTTGTTTTTTTCTTCTTTAATGTGAAAGAATCTCTTCAAAGTTAAGTTCCTGACAAACTTGTTGAGATCCTTAACCACTGGACACTTAAACCCCCTTAACAACCAGACCAATTTTCAGCTTTCAGTGCTCTCACATTTTGAATGACAATTACATAGTTATGCAACACTGTACCCAAAAGAAATTTGCGTCCTTTTTTTCACACAAATAGAGCTTTCTTTTGGCGGTATTTAATCACCGCTGGGTTTTTTATTTTTTGCGCTATAATTTGAAGGTTATAGAGTCTACAAGCTATGGTGCCAATCCCTGAATATTGATCACACCTGATGTACTGACGGCCTATCTCATTTCTTGAGACCCTAACAAGCTAGGAAAGTACAAATACCCCCCAAATTACCCCTTCTTGGAAAGTAGACATTCCAAGGTATTTAGTAAGAGGCATGGTACATTTTTTGAAGTTGTAATTTTTTCCCACAATTCTTTGCAAAATGAAGATTTTTTTTCCCCACAAAATTGTCATATCTTAACAGGTTATTTCTCACACCCAGCATATGCATACCACAAATTACACCCAAAACACATTCTACTACTCCTCCTGAGTATGGCGATACCACATGTGAGAGTCTTTTACACAGCCTGGCCACATACAGAGGCCCAACATGTAGGGAGCGCCATCAGGCGTTCTAGGAGCATAAATTACACACATAATTTCTTGACTACCTCTTGTGCTTTCGAAGGTCCTGGAGCACCAGGACAATGGAAACGCCCAAAAAATGACCCCATTTTGGAAAACAAACACCCCAATGTATATTCTAGGAGGCATAATGAGTCTTTTGAACGTGTCATTTTTTCCACAAATTTTTGGAAAATGTGGATAGAAAATGAAAACGCATTTTTTTTTTTTACACAAAGTTGTCCATTTATACAATATTTCTAACACACAGGATGTACCTAGCAAAAATGACACCCCAAAATATATTCTGCTACTTTTCCCGAGTATGGCGATACCACATGTGTGTCACTTTTACACAGCCTGACCACATACAGAGGCCCAACATGCAGGGAGCACCGTCAGGTGTTCTAGGGGCATACATTTCAAATCTAATTTGACTACCCTTTACACTATTGTGAGGCACATGTGGTGACATGGATAGGCACTGTAGTGGCACAGATGGGCAGGGTAGTGGCATGGATAAGCAGTGTAGTGGCACGGGGGGGCACTGTAGTGGATGGGGGATGGATGAGCCACGGATGGGGATGACTGAGCACGGATGGGTGGGTGAGCACAGATGGATAGATGAGCACGGATGGGTGGGTGAGCACGGATGGATGGGTGAGCATGGCTGGGTGGGTGAGCATGGATGGATGGCTGGGTGAGCATGGATGGATGGATGGGTGAGCATGGATGGATGGCTAGGTGAGCACGGCTGGGTGGGTTAGCATGGATAGATGGTGAGCATGGCTGGCTGAGCATGGATGGATGGCTGGGTGAGCACGGCTGGGTGGGTGAACATGGATGGATGGATGGGGAGCATGGCTGGGTGGGTGAGCATGGATGGATAACTGGGTGAGCATGGATGGATGGATGGTGAGCATGGCTGGGTGGGTGAGCATGGATGGATGGCTGGGTGAGCACGGCTGGGTGGGTGAGCATGGATGGATGGCTAGGCGAGTATGGCTGGGTGAGCATGGATGGATGGGTGAGCATGGCTAAGCATGGATGGGTGGGTGGCTGAGCATGGATGGGCTGAGAATGGGTGGGTGAGCATGGATGGGGTGAGGATGGCTGGGTGAGTGGTGGATGGATGGGGTGAAGATGGCTGGGTGAGTGGTGGATGGATGGAGTGAGGATGGCTGGGTGAGTGGTGGATGGATGGAGTGAGGATGGCTGGGTGAGTGGTGGATGGATGGGTTGAGGATGGCTGGGTGGTAGATGGATGGTGGGGGAGCATACTGTCACTTAGCAGTGCTGTGGGCATTACACATCACCCACAGCACTGCAGCACGTCTCCCCCCCCTCTCCTCTCGCAACGCACCAATGAGAGAGGAGAGAGAAAAGCCAGCGCTTCCGCCGGCTTGCTTACATGTGATTGCGCTGTCAAATTTGACGGCGCGATCATGTGGTAAAAGGCCACTCGCAGTGGCCATTCACCGAGGTTCGTGATGTGCCGGGTCCCCTGGACCCAGCGGTCAGGGATGTTCCCGTGTGCGTGCCCCAGGGGGCGCGCGGGAAGCGCATTCATGGGAGGACGTCCTCCCAGAATAAAGCAACCGCCCTGTAGACGTCTTTTGTCTATAGGGCGGTTGTTAAGTGGTGAAACAAAAGAAATGGATGGGGCCTGTTTGTGGGTGCAAAGTTCAGACCACGGCCGAGAAGAGCTATCTCGGCGGCAGATAAAATATGGGAAGATAAATTAAAAATTCTCAGTTTCCGAAGTTTGGGCAGGTTTTTGGCGGAGTTTTGATCGTCTTCCTCGACAGCCTCTCCGGAAGGTTTTCTTTTTTTGTGTTGGTATTTGGAGATTGCTGGAGGAGGACTGCAATCTAAAAAAGATTGCTCAGTGGACATGAGGGAAGAGAGCACCCCGTCCCCAAACACTAGGGTGGTCCCAATGTCGGTGGGTGCCTTGGGAGTGGGAGGAGGGCGGGTCTGATGCTGGGGCGGTGATGAACTCATGCTGGGGTCAGTAACTGTAACCCCGTCAGCAATGAAAGAATCCCCCTGAGAAGGGGGATGGATGTTCTGACTAGTCTGAGGAAGTGGGGCTGATGGGTGTGGGCCCACTGGGGGGGACCTATGGTAAAATTGATGTAGTGCCTCTATCCTGTTGGTTTTTTTTTTTTAGTAGTATTGTTGTGGGTATGATTTTTGATCTTCCTAAATAGCTTGGGAGCATGTTGGGAGAGGGAAACAGTCTTTAGACTGTTTTCAAAGGGAGGGGGAGGAAGATGGAGAAGGGAAGGGATGGGTCGGGGAGGGAAGGGGACAAGGGAACGGGAGGAACAAGGATCTAAAGTGGACAAGGGAGGGACAGGGGGAGGGGGAGGGGGAAGGAAAGGGAGGGGATGGCCCCATGATGATCATGGGGAAAACTTTTTTTGTTCAAAAAATATATATAGTCAGCAATATCACTTTTAAACTTTCCCAACTTAACTCTAATGAGGGAATCCTCATCCCCTTTGGTCTTAAGTTTGAGAGTGTTAAGCCAGGAAGAGGGGACCGTGTGGCCATACTCAGCTATATCCGTGGCAAGAATTTGGATTTCATGAATGTATTTCTCCAAATTGTATGTACGGTGGGTAATAAGTACCCCCATCCATTTGAATGTGCAAAAGTCCGCTATGGCTGCCCATTCTTTCTGTCCATCCGGATCTACCTGAAGTGGACAGTGTTGGAGTACTCTCAGACCTCTGGGAGTGATTTTATATTCACAATATTTAGTGAGAAAAAAAATCTATCCCAGCATTATTAGCATCCTTCATAAGTCTTTCCAAATGGTTAAATTTACCACATACAGTTGTGTTCAAAATTATTCAACCCCCACTGAAATTGATTGTTTTGGTCGGTTTGACATTGATTATGATCATTCAGTCATCCTGCTTACAATTAAATCAAAGAGGCACGTGTAGGTCAGACAAATATAACATAACATTTATAATGAAATAACCACAAATGTCTTTTCTGAGCTCACATCATTATCAGTTTTATTCAACCCCCAAGTGACATTCAATCTTAGTACTTAGTACAACATCCTTTTACAGTTATAACAGCTTTTAAACGTGAAGCATAGCTTGACACAAGTGTCTTGCAGCGATCTACGGGTATCTTCGCCCATTCATCATGGGCAAAAGCCTCCAGTTCAGTCACATTCTTAGGCTTGCGCACTGCAACTGCTTTCTTTAAGTCCCACCAGAGGTTCTCAATCGGATTTAAGTCTGGTGACTGCGATGGCCACTTCAAA
>BLSH010254827.1:41665-77130 GCA_018402905.1 Glandirana rugosa
GAGGAGTTCGGAGCCAAGGTAGGACGGAGGACTCGGCTGACAAAATGAGGACCGCCGCTAGTGCTTAACTGACCTCGTCATGTGCCGAAGGGACACTGGGGAGCCGAACTGACCGAAGGGGAAGAGGGAACTTACCGACGTCCCGAACAGAAAATTGGGAGGTACACTCACAAAAATATGGCGACAAATTGGTGAACGGCTGGCGGCTAGCCGTAGACTGCCGCCGTTTCACCGAGCAAGGGCGTTTAGTGGCAGTATGCTGCCGCCGACGCCCTTGCTCAAATCACTCGCGCGCGCGCGCGGCGGCCTCCGCGCGGGCGCGCGAGTGAGGTCCGTGTTTACTTACACGGACCTCCGCTCACTCGCTCCGGGGGGGCCATCGCGGGTAGCCGGCGGCAATCGAAGCTGCCGCACCCGCTCCCTGGCCCCCCCTGGACAGTGAGCGCGCGGGCGCGCCTCCGGCGGCGCGCGCGCGCGCTCACTAAACTCGTTCCCGCAGCCGCCGTCGTATGACGGTGATTTGCGGGAACGAGCCACTTTGCCGCCGTCAGATGCCGATCGGCGGTCGGCAAGTGGTTAAACAGCGGTATAAAAACACTCACATGGAGGGTTAAAAGACAAGCCCTGCAGCCATTCAAGGGAGAAGGGGAAGCCAGTCAAGCCGAGGGGTCACAGGGAAGCCGTGTACTGCTCCAGTCAATTCGTGATCGCCGCCAGGAGTAAAACAGTCGGCTCAGGAGGCAGGATGGAACCGAGGCTTGAGGAGCAGACAAGACCGTCCTGGGCTGATGGCGTCATCAATCCGTGACGTGTTTCATTAGCTGGCAGATGCTGATGACAGGTCCCTTCCCGACCCAAAGTCACGTATCGTAGGGCTCCCAATCTGAAAAGTAAACTGGCACCAAGTAAGCTCAAAACAGTTACTCCCGAGATACCTAAACTTATTATGGTTGAGCTCACAGACATGTACCAATGCCGTAAGGCCTTGTGCAAAGCCTGTGCCTTTGTCCAGCACAAGAGAAAGTCCTTCAGCGTGAAAGGTAAAATTTATCCACTGTCAGACTTTTTCAACTGCTCATCTGATTTTGTGATATATGGCCTCTCCTGCCCTTGTGGGTTGGTCTATGTGGGCCGCACCACACATACTATTAGGTGTAGGTTTGGCCAACACAGGAGAGCTATAGAAAAAGGAAATGACCACCACAGCGTACCCAGACATTTTTTGGAGGTACATGAGAGGTCCACCAGGGGTCTTTCGGTGTGGGTGATAGAACAGATATCTGGAACTCTCCCTGTGGCGGAACGCTTCAAAAAGCTTTGTGCCAGGGAGACGTTCTGGATCTATACTTTTGATGTTCTCTTGCCTGGAGGCCTGAATGAGTGTATTGAAGTGTCCACTATTTTAAATTGACATAATCTGTACTCTTTTTACACTTCTTAATATGATTTTTGGTAGACCCATGGTGTTCGACATTTTTGTGCGTCAGGTTCTCACGTGCCTTAACTTAGTACATCACATGTCTTTACACATGTGAATATGTATTATTCAACCTCAACATACCTTCAGCCCACATTAGACATAGATCTTTTTGATCCCATTTATCCTTTATTGACGTGCAGCATATTATATGTATTCTTTATATAATATCTATTGTATACATCATATATATATATTTTTATTTAAACAGTTGTCAAACATCATAGCTTTTTCAGAATCATCCTGTACTAGTCATTCCTGTTTGTTTTTATTTCTTCAGAAGGGCCGCTTCTCCCTCCCCCCTCCCTCCTATCCGTCATTTGTGCTTTTAGTGTTTTGCTAACTTGTTTGCTTGTTTTATATTTCGGCATCACGATTGTCACTGTTGATCTCCATTGTCATGACATTGCTGTATTCATTTTATCAACATGTTCCCGCCCTTCCCCATCTTTCCCTCCTCCCCCTTCTCCATTCATATTGTGTGTATATATTGCAATGGAACATTGCCCTGGCAGCCTTCCTGTTCCCTCCCATCGCCTGAAGAAGTAGCGCAGGCGCCTTGTGTCATCGGCACCTGCCAGCTAATGAAACGCGTCGCTGATTGATGACGCCATCAGCCCAGGACGGTCTCATCTGCTCAGGCCTCGGTTCCATCCCACCTCCTGAGCCAGCTGTTTTACTCCTGGCAGCGATCACAAATTGACTGGAGCAGTACACGGCTTCCCCTTCTCCCGTGGATGGCTGCAGTGCCTGTCTTTTAACCCTCCATGTGAGTGTTTTTATACTGCTGTTTAATAAACTTACTTACCAAGGAGGCGCCTCTCCCTTTGTTTGTGTTTTCCTACAGTACTGGCGGACCTGTGATCCTGTTCACCCCTGAAAGCTGCCTCCAGGGTGTATGTATGTATATGGACTACCATTGTTATGAACAATTCTGCTGATTTTTCTCTTTTGTCATTACTTCCTCCCCATGACATATCATTTATATAGGTGATTTGTTGTAGTTCTAGCATTGCGCCTTATACAGTGCCTTGCGAAAGTATTCGGCCCCCTTTGAACTTTGCAACCTTTTGCCACATTTCAGGCTTCAAACAAAGATATAAAACTATAATTTTCTGTGAAGAATCAACAAGTGGGACACAGTCATGAAGTGGAACGAAATTTATTGGATATTTCAAAATATTTGCAAAATTATTCAGCCCCCTTAAGTTAATACTTTGTAGCGCCACCTTTTGCTGCGATTACAGCTGTAAGTCGCTTGGGGTATGTCTCTATCAGTTTTGCACATCGAGAGACTGACATTTTTGCCCATTCCTCCTTGCAAAACAGCTCAAGCTCAGTGAGGTTGGATGGAGAGCGTTTGTGAACAGCAGTTTTCAGTTCTTTCCACAGATTCTCGATTGGATTCAGGTCTGGACTTTGACTTGACCATTCTAACACCTGGATATGTTTATTTGTGAACCATTCCATTGTAGATTTTGCTTTGTGTTTTGGATCATCGTCTTGTTGGAAGACAAATCTCCGCCCAGTCTCAGGTCTTTTGCAGACTCCATCAGATTTCCTTCCAGAATGGTCCTGTATTTGGCTTCATCCATCTTCCCATCAATTTTAACCATCTTCCCTGTCCCTGCTGAAGAAAAGCAGGCCCAAACCATGATGCTGCCACCACCATGTTCGACAGTGGGGATGGTGTGTTCAGGGTGATGAGCTGTGTTGCTTTTACGCCAAACATAACGTTTTGCATTGTTGCCAAAAAGTTCGATTTTGGTTTCATCTGACCAGAGCACCTTCTTCCACGTTTGGTGTGTCTCCCAGGTGGCTTGTGGCAAACTTTAAATGCCACTTTTTATGGATATCTTTAAGAAATAGCTTTCTTCTTGCCACTCTTCCATAAAGGCCAGATTTGTGCTTGGGAAATCTTTTTGTATCCAAATTCGGCTTTAAACTTCTCCACAACAGTATCTCGGACCTGCCTGGTGTGTTCCTTGTTCTTCATGATGCTCTCTGCGCTTTAAACGGACCTCTGAGACTAGCACAGTGCAGGTGCATTTATATGGAGACTTGATTACACACAGGTGGATTCTATTTATCATCATTAGTCATTGAGGTCAACATTGGATCATTCAGAGATCCTCACTGAACTTCTGGAGAGAGTTTGCTGCACTGAAAGTAAAGGGGCTGAATAATTTTGCACGCCCAATTTTTCAGTTTTTTATTTGTTAAAAAAGTTTGAAATATCCAATACATTTCGTTCCACTTCATGATTGTGTCCCACTTGTTGTTGATCCTTCACAAAAAATTACAGTTTTATATCTTTATGTTTGAAGCCTGAAATGTGGCAAGAGGTCGCAAAGTTCAAAGGGGGCCGAATACTTTCGCAAGGCACTGTACTTGTGTATAACAGGCCCGGGCCACCAAACTATGTTGTTAACTTACTGTATAGTAATAGCCGGTGTTTTTTTTTTTCTGGTGAACGTACTGGAACTGTGTTCCAGCACCTCCGCCAGAGACAGGAGGGAGAAGCACTCTCTGTATATTATTGCTTTAGCAGGGCGGCTGCTCAGTGAGCCGATGCAGCTCACTTTATTTCAGCTGCAGCCTGAGAGAGGGGAAGGAGGAATGATATAATTTGCACTCAGCCTCTCCCTGCAGACCAGATGCTGGTTTGGGCGTCAGTCGCAGCTCAGCCATGTGGAAGAGCTGCTGGGTGTGTAGCCTGCCTGCTCATTGTGGACTGGAGACAAATTGTTAGACATCACATTTTTGGTAAATTGACAATGTTGCTGGATATGGGCCTGTGCTGTGACTCTCTGTTGGATTGGGCTGTCTCTTTGCTGGATATAAGGGGATGTTTCTGCTGGTTTGGGCCATCTCTTTGCTATATATATGGGTTGTCAGATTTGGTGGGATGCCCAGTGGCTGGGCCCAGGGGAATGTTGGTTGTCAAGCCCAGGCCTAAAGCTGTGTAAGGGGCCCAAAAATTTATGATGCCTGCCCAGCTCCTACATGTAAAAATCAGTGGGTGTTTTTTTGCTTGAAAATCACTTAGAACCCCCAAATATAAATATATATATATATATATATATATATATATAAAAAACACATTTTTTTTTAGCAGAGGCACTACAGAATAAAATGGCGGTTGTTGCAATTTTTTGTCACACGGTATTTGCGTAGCAGTTTTACAAACTCAATTTTTTTGGGAAAATATACACTTTAATGAATTAAAAAAATTAATATATAACCCAATTTTTTTGTAATATATGAAAGATGATGTTACGCCGGGTAAATAGATACCCAACCTGCCATGCTTTAAAATTCGTAGAATGGCAGCAAACGTGGGTACTTAAGAATCTCCATAGGTGACACTTTAAACATTCTCTACAGGTTACCAGTTTAGAGATACAAAGGAGGTCTTGTATTAAAATTATTGGTCTCGTTCTGACATTCATGGCATTACTTCTCGTGTGTGGTGCTAACACTGTTTACATATGTGGGCATGACCTACGTATGCGTTCACAGGGTGTGGTCATTTAAAATACATTTAAAAATTTTATTTTTACACCGTCTCTTTACATTTTCTTTTATTGCTATTGCAAGAAACGTAAACATCCCTTGCAATAATAAAGCATGACAGGTCCTCTTTATGGAGAGATGTGACCTCGCATTCCGTGGCTCGCCTGGGATCTCCTTGTCCCACCGGGAGGCCCAATCGACTAGCATGTCTGTCGGCTGGCCGAAGACCCGGACTTTGATCGGGTCTCGCATCTAGTAACCCGGACGCGATGTCATGACATCACTTCCGGTTAACGGAAGACTTAAAAGCGGAAAATTTTAAAAAATTACAAAAGCATTGAAAACACCAAGTTTGGCTGTTTCTAAGTGCAAAGGAGGGATTTAACCCAAGATCCCTCTAAAAAAAGTACCTGTCACTGACTATTAGTGTCACAAGCGACGTTTACATTTCTTCTGACAATAAAAGTGATCAGAATTTTTTTTTTCAAAGGGACAGTGTAAAAAAATAAATAAATAAAAAGAAAGAAAAAAAATGTAAAGCGCCCTATCGTTCCGTGTTTACACAGCTGGGGGGGCTGTGTAATATGCAGGGGAGCTTGGTAATGTAAAGGGGTCTAGAGGTACAGGGCTGTGTAATGTTATCTTCATTTATTAGCAGGTGAACTCCATGCATTCACATACATTGAATCCGGCCCTTAAGTGGAAAAGGTTGTTGACCCCTGTCCTAAACCATAGAGATTAGTGGAGGTCAACTTTCCTCAGCTAATCTCTGGTCAGTCACAACTGCTGGAACGGTTCCCGGGCCCACCAATCATCCAGGTAAGCCAAAGATCCATGGGAAAGCGGCGGAGGGGGGTGACTCCTCCCACGGCTTCTGAAAGTGATCCAGTGGCTAATGAGCCATTCTGATCACTTTTAGCTGTTAGAGAATAGCCAGCTGAAAAAACAATACTGGGTTTATGGAACACTGCTGCAGCTATAACCCCAGTATTCTACTTGAAAACCATGGCCTAAATTCCCAGTTAGATGGTCGGTCCTAGCAATTATGTCTTGAAGACCTTTGGTTTACATGTTGTTGGCTTCAGCAATGTGAAAAATGTCTAACCCTCAAGGGCCACAGCCAAATCAAGAGAACTTTTAACATCCCAAGCCTGAGGGTTCTGAAAGGCAAAAAACTGTAAGGTCTAGGTTAGAAACAGAAGAGAGGAGGCGCTTCTAAGTGCAATATGCCAGTACACTTTATTAGAAAAAAGGTTAAAAACACTCACAAGATAACTTAGTAAAGAACACATCCAGCATCCAATACAAGGGGGAACCGAACGCTGATCCCATCCGACCGGGTGGTCCTCCGGGAATGATGGTCATCCAAAACGATCATTCATCCTGCACGCTGTATGATGGAAGAAGCCTGCTCACGGCGTGTAGGTCGCAAACACTCGGCACAGGTGGGATGGCGTCACAGTGGCGTGATGCGTTTCCTTGGCTGGCAGGCTCCAATGACGTGGGAGGCTGCGCCACTTCGTCAGGCAGTCGGGGGCGGATGTGGAGTAATGTGGAGCATGATACACATCATTCTTATCATACTCATGGGGAGAACGAGAAAGCGGGGAAATGGGAGGGGAAACAAAGGACTTAGATGGAACAACAAGATACACACACCAACTATCGATAATCATGGGAGTAAAAAGCCAAAAAATATGGTAATAGGTTGACAAAGCTATTAGCAGAATGTTAAAAACCATGGGTATGTAAATAGGTTGACAAGGCTATTAGCATAATGTTAAGAACCATGGGTATGTAAATATGTGTATATGGTCTGTAGAACATGTACAAATGGAAAAAGAAAAAAAAAAAGCCTGAGAGGTGGAGTGAGAACTGGAGGTCCTCGCTTTTGTCTCTAGGATGGAATGGCACACAATAAGATTCTATGTGCACCCTAGAGCAACCACACACACAAAAGAATGGAAGCTGTATATGCCATATTGCTAAATGAGGGGGAACCCAACAGTGTGTCCATGTGCGTACCTCATGTGTTATCATTTATGTGCATGTAGAAAATGTACACGTGGGACTAGGTTTATGTATACCCAAATGGGTGTATGTCATGAAGATGTACGTAGAGATTACCATGTGCATATACAAATGTATGGCCCAGAGGCATCCTTAGGTAATGTAACCTATGGTCCTGGTGTCATGTATACATGCATATGCATAAAGGACAAAAAAAACAGAAGAAGTCAGCAGATTCATAATATAGTGGAAACCTCAATACATTCATTGAGGCCTCCTGGCGATAAAACATCCAAAGTATATATCCAAAAAGTCTCCCTGGCACACAGTTTCTTGAATCGCTCAGCTACAGGGAGAGTCCCGGGTATCTGTTCAATTACCCAAACAGTTAAACCAGCAGTGGATCTGTGATGGACCTCCAGAAAGTGCCTCGGCACACTATGGTGGTCCTTGCCCCCTTCGATGGCCCTTTTATGTTGGCCAAAACGGCATCTCAGTGCACGTGTGGTACGGCCCACATAGACCAATCCACAAGGGCATGATAGGCCGTATACGATAAAATCAGATGAACAGTTATAAAATTCAGAAAAAAGGTATGTTTTTCCTTTTACACAAAAGGATTTTTGTTTGTGCTGTACAAATGAACAGGCTTTGCGCAATGCCTTACGGCATTGATACATGCCAACAAGTGGAACCAAAGTCAACTGAGATTTTTTAGGTGCAATAGTTTTTAGTTTGCTTGGGGCTATTTTGCTTTTCAGGTTCGGGGCTCGCCGATAAGTCACTTTAGGTCTAGGTGGAAGTACATGTTGTAGATGGGGGTCCTGTAAAAGGATGTTCCAATGATGCTTTAACACTGCTTCCATTATCCGGTGCTGGTTATGGAATGTAGTGATAAATCTAATGGATTGGGTCTCCTCCTGGACAGACTTTTTGGGTGGTTGCCCCTCGCAATAAAATTCGAAGGCCTCATTAACCAAAGCTTCAGGGTATTCTTTCTCCCTGAATTTTTTCTTTAGTATGCTGCCCTCTTTTTCATAGTCTCCCTCGAGGGTACAATTTTGTCGGATTCTACAAAATTGGCCCTTCGGGATGTTCAAAAGCCAGGGGCGGAAATGACAGCTGTCAAAGTGGAGGAAGGAATTTCCAGCCGTGGGTTTGTTATGATGTCGGGCAATAATTCTGTCTTCTGCATGACTCAGCTCTAAATCTAAAAATACCAAAGTATCCGGATCGGTCACATGGGTGAAGGAGACACCATAAGAATTGCTATTGCAATACTCTACAAAGCTGGGTATAAGGTCTGGAGAGCCATCCCAGATAACCACAATGTCATCAATGTATCTACCGAAAAAAACAATGTGGGCCGAGAAGCGGTTGTAAGTATGTGAACATGTTCCCACAGACCCATGGCCAGGTTGGCATAGGAGGGGGCAAAATTCTCCCCCATAGCTGTGCCCTGGGTCTGTAGGTAGAATTCTCCTTCAAGCACAAAATAGTTGTGCGTCAGGCAAAACTTAGCAGCTTCCATGATGAACTCAGCTTGCCTGGGGTTAATCATGGGATCAGCGGATAGAAAATGGTTTAAAGCAGATAATACAAAGGAATGCGGAATGGAAGTGTATAATGAACAAACGTCAAGTGAGAGCCACATATATGTCGGTTCCCATTTGTACGGAGAGAGGAGCTCGAGAAGGTGTGTACCATCTTTGATATAAGTCGGTAGAGACTGTACTATGGACTCTAGGTAGTGGTCTATGTATTGACTCAGACCAGTGGTCACACTATCCATAGCGGAGATGGGGAGATGATAGAAGTATGGTATGGTACCACACTTCTATCATCTCCCCAAGGTGCACAAGAGTTTGGAATCCCCGCCTGGTAGACCTATAGTGGCCGCTATGGATAGTGTGACCACTGGTCTGAGTCAATACATAGACCACTACCTACAGCCCATAGTACAGTCTCTACCGACTTGTATCAAAGATGGTACACACCTTCTCGAGCTCCTCTCTCCGTACAAATGGGAACCAACATATATGTGGCTCTCACTTGACGTTTGTTCATTATACACTTCCATTCCGCATTCCTTTGGATTCTCTGCTTTAAACCATTTTCTATCCGCTGATCCTATGATTAACCCCAGGCAAGCTGAGTTCATCATGGAAGCTGCTAAGTTCTGCCTGACGCACAACTATTCTACCTACAGACCCAGGGCACAGCTATGGGGGAGAATTTTGCCGCCTCCTATGCCAACCTGGCCATGGGTCTGTGGGAACATGTTCACATACTTATTCACAACCTCTTCTCGGCCCACATTGTTTTTTTCGGTAGATACATTGATGACATCGTGGTTATCTGGGATGGCTCTCCAGACCTCATACCCAGCTTTGTAGAGTATTGCAATAGCAATTCTTATGGTCTCTCCTTCACCCATGTGACCGATCCGGTTACTTTGGTATTTTTAGATTTAGAGCTGAGTCATGCAGAAGACAGAATTATTGCCTGAAATCATAACAAACCCACGGCTGGGAATTCCTTCCTCCACTTTGACAGCTGTCATTTCCGCCCCTGGATTTGAACATCCCAAAGGGCCAATTTTGTAGAATCCGACAAAATTGTACCCTCGAGGGAGACTATGAAAAAGAGGGCAGCATACTAAAGAAAAAATTCAGGGAGAAAGAATACCCTGAAGCTTTGGTTAATGAGGCCTTCAAATTTTATCGCGAGGGGAAACCTCCCAAAAGTCTGTCCAGGAGGAGACCCAATCCATTAGATTTATCACTACATTCCATAACCAGCACCGGAAAATGGAAGCAGTGTTAAAGCATCATTGGAACATCCTTTTACAGGACCCCCATCTACAACATGTACTTCCACCTAGACCCAAAGTGACTTATCGGCGAGCCCTGAACCTGAAAAGCAAAATAGCCCCAAGCAAACTAAAAACTATTGCACCTAAAAAATCTCAGTTGACTTTGGTTCCACTTGTTGGCATGTATCAATGCCGTAAGGCATTGCGCAAAGCCTGTTCATTTGTACAGCACAAACAAAAATCCTTTTGTGTAAAAGGAAAAACATACCTTTTTTCTGAATTTTATAACTGTTCATCTGATTTTATCGTATACGGCCTATCATGCCCTTGTGGATTGGTCTATGTGGGCCGTACCACACGTGCACTGAGATGCCGTTTTGGCCAACATAGAAGGGCCATCGAAGGGGGCAAGGACCACCATAGTGTGCCGAGGCACTTTCTGGAAGTCCATCACAGATCCACTGCTGGTTTAACTGTTTGGGTAATTGAACAGATACCTGGGACTCTCCCTGTAGCTGAGCGATTCAAGAAACTGTGTGCCAGGGAGACTTTTTGGATATATACTTTGGATGTTTTATCTCCAGGAGGCCTCAATGAATGTATTGAGGTTTCCACTATATTATAAATTTGCTGACTTCTTCTGTTTTTTTTTGTCCTTTATGCTTATGCATGTATACATGACACCAGGGCCATAGGTTACATCACCTAAGGATGCCTCTGGGCCATACATTTGTATATGCACATGGTAATCTCTACGTACATCTTCATGACATACACCCATTTGGGTATACATAAACGTAGTCCCACATGCACATTTTCTACAAGCACGTAAATGATAACACACGAGGTACGCACATGGACACACTGTTGGGTTTCCCCCTAATTGAGCAATATGGCATATACAGCTTCCATTCCTTTGTGTGTGTGGTTGCTCTAGGGTGCACGTAGAATTTTATTGTGTACCATACCATCCTATTCTACAGACTTTAGCTCATTTTTTTCCCCTCATGGTTTCCATGTGCATATATATATATATATATATATATTTTTTTTTTATATATATGCTAATAGCCTTGTCAACCTATTTACATACCCATGGTTTTTAACATTATGCTAATAGCTTTGTCAACCTATTACCATATTTTTTGGCTTTTTACTCCCATGATTATCGATAGTTGGTGTGTGTATCTTGTTGTTCCTTCTAAGTCCTTTGTTTCCCCTCCCACTTCCACGCCTCCTCGTTCTCCTCGAGTATGATAAGAATGATGTGTATCATGCTCCACATCCACCCCCGACTGCCTGACGAAGTGGCGCAGCCTCCCACGTCATTGGAGCCTGCTAGCCAAGGAAACGCGTCGCACCACTGTGACGCCATCCCGCCTGTGCCGAGTGTTTGCGCTCCCAGCCTCCTTCCGACCTACATGCCGCGAGCTGGCTTCTTCCATCATACAGCGTGCAGGACGAACGATCGCTTTGAATGACCATCGTTCCCGGAGGACCACCCGGTCGGATAGGAAGAGCGTTCGGTTCCCCCTTTAATTGGATGCTGGATGTGTTCTTTACACAGTTATCTTGTGAGTGTTTTTAACCTTTTTTCTAATAAAGTGTACTGGCATATTGCACTTAGAAGCGCCTCCTCTCTTCTGTTTCTTCCAGGTTCTGTGAGTTGGGGTTTGCTCACCGTGGATGGCAGATTCTGGTGTCTTACGTTTCAGTTTGATTCTCCTTCCCTGACTTTTTCCATTTTTTGCCCTATTTTCACCAGTCTGATATGGACTATTATATATGAAGATTACTGCTTATGGACTTTGCCTATGGACTTTTACATTTTTAAATTAATATTTATGGGCTTACACACATCCTCTTCACCAGACCACCTCTAGGATTGTATATTCTGGGTGTTGCGCCTCTTACTTGTTTGTATTGTAAGGTCTAGGTTGCTCTTCCTCAAAAGTTTTGCTTTTGACTGCTGGGGATTGCTGTGTTTGCAGTTTTCATTTTTTGGGGGTTTTCCTTGCAGCTTTTTTACACATTTTCTGTCACTTTTTAAATTGCCTTTTTATATTCTTTCCTTCCTTCAGACTACTAATTAAGGGGAGTGTTTAATAGGTCACGGGTGATACAGGTCCTATATAACTCTCTGTAGAACTAATTTCTGAGCTTGCTCATCCTTGAGTTTGTCACCTTTTTGCTTGCTAGAACTCTGGCCAAGTGGAACTTGAATAAGTGCTGAGTTAAAAACCAGAGTTGAAAACAGGAGTCTTTAAAGCTGTAAGTAACATGGATAGAAAACTGTCTAAAATACCAAATTCAGAGTACTACTACTCTGAATGGTCTAAGGTTATCAGTGGTGTACTCCAAGGTTCAGTGTTGGGACCCTTACTTTTTAATACATTTATAAATGATATAGGGTCTGGGATTAAAAGTACCATTTCAGTGTTTGCAGATGACACCAAGCTATGCAGTGGAATAACGTCCTTACAGGAGGTCTTCAACATACAAACCAACCTCAATGCACTGTTTAATTGGGCAATAAATGTGGCAAATGAGGTTTAATGTAGATGAATGTAAAGTTATGCACTTGGGGGCTAAGAATATGCATGCACCATACATACTAGGTGAGGTACAACTGGGGGAATCCATAGTGGAGAAAGATCTGGGGCTTTTGGTAGATCATAAGCTTAATAATGGAATGCAATGGCAAGCTGCGGTTTCCAAAGCGAGCAAAATCCTTTCTTGTATTGAGAGGTATGGACTGCAGAGAGAGAGAGAGAGACCTCATTTTGCCCCTGTACAAATAATTCGTAAGACTTCATCTGGAATATGCAGTTTAGTTTTGGGCAGCGGTTCTCAAAAAGGATATCAGAGAACTGGAGAGTGCAGAGAAGAGCAACCAAACTGATAATAAGCATGGAGGAGCTCAGCTATAAGGAAAGATTAGAGGAACGCAATTTATTCTCTCTTGAGAAGAGGAGATTAAGAGAGGATATGATCAACATGTACAAATACATAAGTGGTCCATATAGTGAACTTGGTGTTGAGTTATTCACTTTAACCAGTTCAGATCCTTAGGATGTCCATGGACGTCCTGGGATTTCACTGGTGATATCTCAATGATGCCGACACCTGCAGGCATCATTGAGGTATCATTTTTTAAAGCAGGCGATTCCCACCACCGTAAGAACAATCATGGCGGCAGGTCAGCCGCTTGATCGTTCTTACAGGCGACGGGACGCCCCCCCCCCCTCCCTCCGGTGCCTCTCCCGACTCACCTGAGCGATCAATGACCGGGAGAAGGAATCGCCTGCCGCCGGATCTTGAAGCCAGAGATTTCCAAGGGACAGATGGCCCTCGGTCATCTCTATGGCTCTCGGAGGCCCAGGCGCACGTCGTGACGTCACTTCCAGGTCTCCGAAATAAACAATAGCCGTTAAAGGGGAAGGAAAGGTTGAGATCGTCTTTTTTTTTTCTGATCTCAGCCTTTCCAGCCTGGAGGAGAGATGTAGGGTCTTATAGACCCTGCATCTGTCCATAAAGAGGACCTGTCACACACTTTTCCTATTACAAGGGATGTTTACATTCCTTGTAATAGGAATAAAAGTGATCACAAAAAAAAAAAATTTAAGTGAAAGTGTAAAAATAAATAAAAAAATAAAAGTAAAATAAGAAATGAAAAAAAAATTTAAAGCGCCCCGTCCCCGTGCACAGAAGCGAACGCATACGTAAATCGCGCCCGCATATGTAAACAGTGTCCAAACCACACGTGAGGCATCGCCGCGTGCGTTAGAGTGAGAGCAACAATTCTAGCTCAAGACCTCCTCTGTAACTCAAAATACCCAACCTGTAAAAATTTTTAAAGCAGCGCCTATGGAGATTTTTAAGTACCAAAGTTCGGCGCCATTCCACAAGTTTGCAAATTTTTAAAATGTGACAGGTTGGGTATCTATTTACTTGGCGTAACATCATCTTTCACATTATGAAAAAAAATTGGGCTAACTTTACTGTTTTGTTTTTTTTTAATTCACGAAACAGTTTTTTTTTAAAAAAAATGCGTTCGAAAAATCGCTGCGCAAATACCGCATGACATAAAAAGTTGCAACAACCGCCATTTTATTCACTAGAATCTTTGCTAAAAAAACATATATAATGTTTGGGGGTTCTGAGTAATTTTCTAGCAAAAAAAATGATGATTTGTACATGTAGGAGAGGAGTGCCAGAAATGGCTTGGATGTGAAGTGGTTAAGGTCATCACAGCGGACAAGGGGGCACTCTCTACGCCTAGAGGAAAAAAGATTTCACCTCCAAATACGCAAAGGGTTCTTCACAGTTAGAGCTGTGAAAAATGTGGAATAGGCTCCATCCAGAGGTGGTTCTGGACAGCTCAGTAGTTTGCTTTAAAAAGGACCTGGATTCTTTCCTTAATGTACATATAACTGGGTACCGTACTTACATTTATAGGTTGATGCAGGGAAAATCCAATTGCCTCTCGGGGGATCAGGAAGGAATCCCCCCCCGCTATAGCAAATTGTATCATGCTTTGCTGGGGGTTTTTTTTTTGCAGTCCTCTGGATCAACTGTGGGTGAAGGATTGTATGGTTATTTATACACTGAGCAAAATTATAAACGCAACACTTTGTGTTTGCCTTTATTTATCATGAGCTGAACTTAAAGATCTATGACTTTCTCCATGTACACAAAAGGCCTATTTCGCTCAAATATTGTTCACAAATGTCTAAATCTGTGTTAGTGAGCACTTCTCCTTTGCCGAGATAATCCATCCACCTCACAGGTGTGGCATATCAAGATGCTGATTAGACACCATGAAGATTGCACAGGTGTGGCCTAGGCTTGCCACAACAAAAGGCCACTCTAAAATCTGCAGTTTTACTGTATTGCGGGGGGTCTGAAAACCAGTCAGTATCTGGTGTGACCACCATTTGCCTCACGCAGTGCAGCACATCTCCTTTGCATAGAGTTTATCAGGTTGTTGATTGTGGCCTGTGGAATGTTGGTTCATTCCTCTTCAATAGCTGTGCGAAGTTGCTGGATACTGTCAGGAACTGGAACACGCTGTCATGTACATTGATCCAGATGTAACCAGATCCATCCCAAACATGCTCAATGGGTGACATGTCCAG
The DNA here is from genome assembly GCA_018402905.1 of Glandirana rugosa. Taxonomy (NCBI): domain Eukaryota; kingdom Metazoa; phylum Chordata; class Amphibia; order Anura; family Ranidae; genus Glandirana; species Glandirana rugosa. The sequence goes on from BLSH010254827.1 coordinate 56,622, forward strand.
TGAGTATGCTGCTCTTGCAAGAACTGGGATGTTTTCAGCTTCCAGGAATTGTGTACAGATCATTGCAACATGGGGCCGTGAATTATCATGCTGCAACATGAGGTGATGGTCGTGGATGAATGGCACAACAATGGGCCTCAGGATGTCGTCACGGTATCTCTGTGCATTTAAAATGCCATCAATAAAATGCACCTGTGTTCGTTGCCCATAGCATACACCTGCCCATACCATAACCCCACTGTCACCATGGGCCACTCGATCCACAACGCTGACATGAGCAAATTGCTCACTCACATGATGCCATACATGCTCTCTGCCATCTACAGTGAAAAACAGGATTCATCCGTGGAGAGAACACCTCTCCAAAGTGCCAGACGCCATTGAATGTGAGCATTTGCCCACTCAAGTCGATTATGACGACGAACTGCAGTCAGGTTGAGATCCCCGGATGAGGATGAGCTTCCCTGAGACAGTTTGTGCAGAAATTCTTTGGTTATGCAAATTTTTTTTTGCAATTGCTGCAGCAGCTGTCCGGGTGGTTGGTCTCAAATGACCTTGGAGGTGAAGATGCTGGATGTGGAGGTCCTACGCTGGTGTGGTTACACGTGGTCTGTAGTTGTGAAGCCAAATTCTCTGAACGCCTTTGGAAATGGCTTATGGTAGAGAAATTAACATTCAATTCAAGGACAACAGCTCTGGTGGACATTCATGCAGTCAGCATGCCAATTGCATGCTCCCTCAAAACTTGTGGCATCGTGCTGTGTGATAAAACTGCACATTTTAGAGTGGCCTTTTATTGTGGCAAGCCTAAGGCACACATGTGCAATAATCATGCTGTCTAATCAGCATCTTGATATGCCACACCTGTGAGGTGGATGGATTATCTCGGCAAAGGAGAAACGCTCACTAAGGCTACTTTCAGACTGCAGCCGCGGCCAAACCCCACTCGCTTTAGCGGAGTTTTACCGGCGCCGCTTTCCAGTCGGGAGCGCGGCGCTTTTAAAAGTGCCAGCGGTGTGCAGCCAATTCGGAAGCGCTTGCAATTCATTTCAATGGCAGGGGCGGTAGAGGAGCGGTACACCACTCACCTCACCGCCCTAAAGATGCTACTTGCAGGACTTTTTGCTTTTTGTAACGTCCCCGCTAACGCACCACCCCAATGTGAAAGCACTCGGGCTTTCACATTGGGGGGGGGGGTTTTGAGGCGCTTTACATGCACTATTTTTAGCTAAATAGCGCCTGTAATGCGCCTCAGTGTGAAAGTAGCCTAACACAGATTTAGACAGATTTGTGAACAATATTTGATAGAAATAGGCCTTTTGTGTACATAGAAAAAGTTGTAGATCTTTATGTTCAGCTCATAATAAATAGGGGCAAACACAAACGTGTTGCATTTATAATTTTGCTATATATATATATATATACATATATATATATATATATATTTTTTTTTTTTGGTAGTACTAGATGGACTTGTGTCTTTTTTCAACCTGACCAACTATGTAAGTGATGGATACTTAGATTAGTACAAGAAAAAAGTAAAGTAACAACTCATAACTTATGAGATGTTCAAAGAGTTGGTAGACCTTAAACCCTTTATTGAAAAGATTCCTTAAAAGCAGTTGTGAAGACAAGACCTCCAAGAAAAAGATCTTTATGGTAAGTAGGATCTCTCAATAGTTTTTGAATTTCCTCTCTATCAAACTTTTTTTCCCCTGCTACCAGCACTGAATAGAGAACATTAGTCAAAAAGCTATCTTTCCGTTAGCCACTGCCTCCACTTGAAGAGTCTCAGAGATGCTGGCTCTAGAAAGTTCTGACCCAATATATGAGTTTGTTCCAAACGTTCTACTACAATCAACAGTTGCAAGTAAGAACAGCTCTGAATTTCATAGCTAAATCTACTAGCTTACAAAGGAGAGCCATGGAAAATTTCAAGGAATACGAATACTTTTTCAAGGCACTGTACATTGTTCCTAAGGCTGAATAAAGACACCAGTCCATACTGTTCAATCTGTGTGGGTGTATATATTTCTGTCTAACATTTCCCATATTCCTGTATATTACATTGGTTAAGTTTTTTTTAAATTACCAAAACTCTCAACTGACACCACCAATTGTGGAAGGTTCCACATCCTTACCACCCCAACAGTAAATAATCCTTTACATAGGCAGTGGTTCTGAACTCCTGTCCTCCGGACCCTCTAACAGGCCAGGTTTGCAGGATAACTTAAATGCATCACAGGTGATATAATTTGCTGCTCAGTGATTGCAGTATTCTAGTCTGCATCTCCCCAAGGTAATACTTAAAATCTGGTCTGCTGGTGGGTCCTAAGGATAGGAGTTGAGAACCACTGGTTTAAGGTTAAACAGCTTCTCATTCAACTTCATTGAGTGGTCATGTGTCTTCTTAAGTGACCTGAGACTGAATAGTGTTCTCTCTCTGCTAGAATCACTATTTAGAAATGTGTATATTACTATCATATCTCCTCTTGCACATCTTTTTTCCAGGGAGAAGTTTAATGTTTGCAGTTGTTTCTCATAACTGAGGTCCTCCAGTCTCATTAGTTTGGTTGCCCTTCTCTTAAATCTTTCCAGGTTTATCTCTTGAGTACATACCCTTTTTAATGCATGCTTATAGCTCGCTAGCCTTGCTTGCTGCAGCTTGGCATTGCCGAGTCTGAGATCTATAAAATTTCATACATTCATTCTGCAAAGAAAAATACCTTCCAATAAACTTTGTACCATCCTATTAGGGGAAACCAGTAAACCGTGTTTTGTAGTTTTTGATATGCAGTGCCCTCTGCAATAAACCACAACATTGATTTGCCACCCCCTGTCATTGGTTGCAGGGAGTATTTTACACAGTAACCCAGTGGTTTGCACATCTGGGGTGTGTTGCACATCAGTAACGTCGCAACCAGGGGTGAATGGTGTTCACAGAATATAAATTGGCACCATTGGCTTTGTAGAAACAGGTTTGAAAAAAGGGGTCCCAGCTCCTCCCCCAAGAGGCTAAAAGATTGCAGCAGGGACTACATGGCCTGTAGAGAGAGGTTCAGAAGCTTGCTTCGAACCCAAGACCACAACTACAGTAAGGGTATCTGAATGGATCCAAGAGAAAATAGGAAAGGATTAGACCATTCTGGGAGTAGAGGGCACCAATGACTTACACACCCCTCACTGGAGAACAGATGAACTCCTTGCCTGATGACAAGGGAGCCAAAGGTACACAAGCTGTGGGCTTTTTCAGGGAAGGTGTAAGCTGAACTGCCTCACCTACCAATGGCAGGTAGATGACAAGACTGGAACTCAGCGAAGCCTGATCAGTCTGGATTCTGCAGGGGTTAGACCAGTGTTTGTCAAATTTTGAGTTAAAGGGGGCCTCAAATGTGGCCCCTGACAACATCAAAGAGTCGCATATGTTAATTATATGTAATGCTTTGAGGACTGTCAGAAACTGGAGACCTAATAGAAGAAATGAAGGTCACAAAGTGTGGACATGCTACATTTTTGGCTAGGGTTATGGGGCAAAACAAAACTGGGAACATGTTACCTGAGGGTAGTAGTAGAGATCAATGCTATTACCCTAATCAATATTCCCGCCAGACTGCTGAAGTCGGATGGCTGCACATCATATACGAAAGGGCTGCAGGTTGGGCACAAGGTCTAACAATTAGACTATTCAGGAAGGTGCTGACTATAAGGGTCATGCTTTGGGGCTATGCAGCCAACTTACCACTACATTCAGGTCTGGAAAAAAAAAGCCACAACGCAAAAGTAGAATCAGTCTTTCTGAAGACTGAAATAGTGGCTGAGAGACCACAAGCCAATACCACATCCAAGCAATAGATGAGAATCTTCTTGATGAACTGGAGCTGGACAGAAGTATGGAAAAACTATAAATGGATGAAAAAAAAAAAAAAATCTAAAGAAAAGCCAGAGCTTACCAGACTGCCAGAGTAGGAACTATTCAGTAAACCTTTTCACAATCCAATGTACAGTCATAGCCAAACAATTTTAGCACCCCTGCATTTCTGTCAGATAATGCACTACTTTGCTGAGAAAATTGTTGCAATTACAAATGTTTAGGCATTCCCATGTTTATTTCTTTTGTTTGTATTGTTATGACACAAAAAAGTGGACAAACAAAAAGCCAAATCTGACACATTCCATGCAAAAATCCAAAAATGGACTGGACAAAATTATTGGCACCCTCAATTTAATATTTGGTAGCACACCCCTTGGAAAAAACTGAAATCAATTGCTTCTTGTAACCATTAATAAGTTTCCTTCACTCTTCTGGAATTATGGACCACTCTTCTTTCGCCAACTGCTCCAGGTCTCAGATTGGAAGGATTCATTTTCAGGTACTCTATGGGATTTAGATCTGGACTCATTGCTGGCCACTTCAGTACTCTCCAACACTTTGTCTTAAACAATTTCTGGGTGCTTTTTGACATGTGCTCTGGGTCATTGTACTGCTGTAAGACCCATGACCTCTGATTGAGACCCAACTTTCTGATACCGGGCCCTACATTGCACCCCAGAATTCTTTGGTAGTCTTCAGATTTCATAATACTATGCACACGGTCAAGACATCTAGTGCCTGAAGCAGCAAAGCAACCCAAAACATCAGTGAACCTCTACCATCCATGTTTGACTTTAATCTTTTCTTTAAAGGCATTTCTTTTTCTGAAAACAGTAGAATGATGGGCTTGATCAAAAAGCTGTAATTTTGTTTTATGGAAAGAATATAATACTGCGCATCCAAGAGTGATCACATAAGCTGCTACTACCACAACAACAAAATTGTGAATAATAGGGAAAATATAACAGTGTAGCGCTATAAATTAAAATAAAATTAAAAATTGCTTCTTAAAGTGTCCCAAAAAATAATTCATACAACTGACAAGACCTGGGTACACCCCAGGAGGGTAAAGATAAAAATAAACCAAGGAGTGCCTTTTTAACATTCACCAAAAACAATTTCAGTGCAGAAAATAGTGATCAAAACATAACTGTAATTCAGTGCTTTATAGTGCTCCACCGTGGTAAGTGAATCTGCCACCATAAAGTAATATATACTCTTACCAGAGGTAAGAAGACAGCGTAAAGGATTAATCCTGGACGATCCTTGTTATCAGCAGTAGACCAGCATACTTCATAGACGGACAACAATTGAAGCGGTCATCAGAATGTATAAAGGACCCGAACATCAAATCATTCCTCATGGACAAGGAGCAAGCAATAATCCATCCATATAAAATAAAGATCCGCACATAGCATAATACCATATGGCAAGGAGATTGTCGGTGGAGACCAGTAATACTAATATACATTTTCTGGATTTAGATATCACCAATAATGGTGGAAAGCTGGCAACTAAGACCTTTTTTAAGTCAACAGACTGGAATGGTTCCTTTCCGGTCGATAGTTGTCACCATAAAGCCTGGTTACACTCTATCCCTAGAAGCCAGATGGTGAAGCTTAGACAAAATTGTACCGATGAGGCCACATACCTAGTGCAGGCCCAATCTCTCAAATTAAGACTCCTTGCTAAGAGTTATCACCCATCAAGGATGGATAAGGAAATAGAAAGGGCCCAAGAGTTGGATAGGGAATCATTATTGACTGAACTGCCTAAGCCTGAACAGTCAACGAGTGATGTGTCAAAATGGTCCTTCTTTACCACATATTCATCCCAACATAGACAGATTAAGAACATAATTTCCAAACATTGGAATGTTCTAAGAACTGACACTGTACTAGGCCCCTTGCTTGCCGAAAAGGCTAAGATGCATCGTGGTGCCACATCTCTTAGGGGCATGATTGCTCTGAATGTGCCCAACCCCCCTATAAAACCAACTTTTTTCCAGGATTTGAGGGGTTACTACCCATGTAGGAGGTGTAGGGTTTCCCAGTTTGACACATAGTGGTCGCAAGATTGACACCTTTTCCTCCTTTTACTGGCAAATCCTACACCTTCAAAGGGTTTGCTACATGTTCCACAAAGAATATTGTATACTATGTCCATGTAAAAAAAAGTATATTGGCCGTACCATTCTGCCTTTTTCTGTTAGATTAAATGAGCATATTACAGGTATTCTCAAGGGATCCACCAAGCACATGGTCCCCAAACATTATCTTAGATGTCATGATAGGGATCCAAGGGGCACTAGTTTTACTATTATCGATAGATACATAGCCCCATGGAGAGGAGGGGCATCCACACGAGGTGTCTCTAGATTAGAAACATCCTGGATTTTTAAAGTCAAAACTTACTGGCCGCACGGCATCAACATGGATTGGGATATTAATTATTTTATTAGAAAGGCTTAGCTTTCCACGTTTATGTCGTATCCCATTTTATATGAGGACCCATATATTTGTTATATATGAGGGCATTGAGTGTTTGGCTATAGGGATATTGCTGTATAATGTTTTTTTGATCTATGAGGGGGTCTTTTTGAATATTGTATCATTATTATACCAGTTGTTTTTATAACATTATCCTATTTATTTTTATCAGTATTGCTGTCTATTCCATCCTACAGTAATATGTGATGAATTTTAATGTTTGTTGATTTATATCTATAGAATTATGTACATAGGATGCTTCTAGTCTTTTTCATTGAATTCCTTGCCCGTATGGGATTGGCACACATTTTATCTTTACATTTTCCTTTTTGCCGCTTGATGGCAGTACGTCAGGTCTCCATAGCGGTCTTGATTCTGATGCTGTCATCACCGCACGCTGTTCGTTTACTACTATCGCTGACCTGGACACCATTTCCGGCGGTGACAATGACGCACTTCTGCGCCTTAGTTTGTTGCGCTGTGGCGTGCAATGCAGAAGTGCTGCACGTCAAGGGTGACGCCACACTACGACCCGACGTGTTGGGACGCATGGATGACTGTCCAGTAAGGCTGCGAGATTAGTTTCTCGCTTCCTATGTGGGTGATGACAGCGTGGAATGCACGCCAAGGTAAACGAACTGGGGGCCATGACAGGTTATATAGGGAACAGGTGTGTAACTGTACACTGCATGTATTTAAGCGCAATGGAGGCAGGCATGGGCGACCATACCCCAGTAGAAGTCTGTCAAGACGAAACTCGTCGGGTGACTGTGAGCCCCCACACCTTCTCCATTGCGCCATCATATGTTTGGAATTCCTCACTGCTCTTTTATCTATTCATGAATGTAAGTGCAATCTTTTTTTTAATAAATCTCCTTGCCATATGGTATTATGCTATGTGCGGATCTTTATTTTATATGGGCGGATTATTGCTGGCTCCTTGTCCATGAGGAATGGTTTGACATTCGGGTCCTTAATACATTCTGATGACCGATTAGATTGTTTTCTATGAAGGATTCTGGTCTACTGCTGATAACAAGGATCGTCCAGGATTAATCCTATACACTGTCTTACTTCTTACCTCTGGTAAGAGTATACATTACTTTATGGTGACGGATTCACTTATCACAGTGGAGCACTATGAAACACTGAATAACAATTATATTTGATCACTATTTTCTGCACTGAAATAATTTGTGGTGAATGTTAAAAAGGCACTCCTTGGTTTATTTTTATCTTTACCCTCCTGGGGTGTACCCAGGTCTTGTCAGTTGTATGAATTATTTTTTGGGATGCTTTAAGAAGCAATTTTTAATTTTATTTTAATTTATAGCGCTACACGGTTATATTTTCCCTGTAATTTTGTTTTGTCTGCCCACAGCACATTCTCCCAAAGAATTTTGGCATCCTCAGGTAAGTTTTGGCAAACTCCAATCTGGCTGTTTTTGGTTTCTGTATCAGTAGTAGGGTCCTCTTAGGTCTTCTACCATAGCATCCCTTTTCATTCAGATGGCAATGTATAGTGCAAGCTGACACAGTTGTACCCTGTGTCTGAAGGTCAGCCTGAAATTGTCTGGAAGTTGAGCGAGGTTCTTCATTCATTATTCAAACAATCCTTTGATGCAATTGTTAATCAATTTTTCTCTTTTGTCTGCGTCCAGGGAGATTAGCTACAGTGACATGGGTTGTAAACTTCTTGACAATGTTGTGCACATTGGACACAGGAACATTAAGATCTCTGGAGATGGACTTGTAACCTTGAGATTGTCCATGTTTTTCCACAATTTTTGTTCTCAAATCCTCAGACAATTATTTGCTGGCCTTTCTCTTCTCCTTGCGGCACAGAAACACACACAACAGAAAGGTTGAGGCAATTTTTCACCATTTTAACTGGTTGCTGGTGTGATTTCTATATTGTCAGCACCTGTTAATTGATACAGGTTAGTTTAATTACAAATTACAGGAGCATCACATACTTGGAATGCAATTATTTCTTACAACTTTGTGACGGTGCCAAAAATGTTGTCCAATCAATTTTTGGAGTTTTGCGTGGGTGGAATGTGTCAGTTTGGCCTTTGTTTCTCCACTTTTTTGTATCATACCAATACAAACAAAATAAATAAACATGAGAATGCCTAAAGATTTGTAATTGCAACAATTTTCTGGGTGAAGTGGTGCATTATCTGTCAGAAATGCAGGGGTGCCGATATGTTTGGCCATGATGGCCTTGCTTTTTCAACTATGCAACTCCACAATGCGATTCCAAACACAACTGTCCTCTTAATAGTAAAAAAAAACATACATTACCACATATGCACATATATGTGAATGAACTACCGAATACCAAGGATTTAGAGGATTGCAGTCCACACTGTGGGAAAGCACACTACAGTGGCTCACATACACCAATCCTAACCTGACACAATAGTTACAGAGGAAAACAAAAGGCAGTGTAGATTTTCTTCTGAACATGTATCAATTGAAACATTTTAATAAGTTGAATGTCTCAAGCATTTTGTGAGAAAAACGCACCAAAACACGCATCGCAGGTAGCAGATGCATGACAAAATGTGAATTGCAAAACCGCGTGAGGTTCACTGCATAAAAGAAAAGTGAACAGAGCCTCACAGTTTAGATTCAGGGAAGCCTAAGAATATAGCTCCTCTTTCTCTGTAGTAAAAGCATGGCAATCATCATCATCTCAGAACACAGATGAGTCTATGCTGTGTCTTAGTGCACACAGTGAGTAGTGCAGCCCCACTCTCACCTCCTTGTTTCCCAGATAATGAACTCCCTAATAACAATGATTCAGTAGATTGCAGCGCAAAATGGAGGAAATTCCATACTCAAGCCCTCTCAGTCTTACGCTAGCACAACAGTTAAATACTATAGCAAAAAATAAGTGGATGCATCCTCCTATGAATATGTATCGATTTAAAGATTGTAATCAATAAGTATGTAACCTTCCTCTGGATCAACTGTGGGTATAGAATTGAGTATATGGAATTGATTGTGTGTGTGTGTGTGTGTGTGTGTGTGTGTGTGTGTGTGTGTGTGTGTGTGTGTGTGTGTGTGTGTGTGTGTGTGTGTGTGTGTGTGTGTGTGTGTGTACACACACACACATATATATATATATATTTATTTATTTTATAGGTTGAATTAGATTGACTTGGTGTCTTTTTTAAACCTGACTATGTAACAATGTCTGTGTTGAGATGCAAGAAATGTCACACTAGTGCAACTTCTGATGGGAAGCCTGTCCTAATCAATGCGACTCAGCACAGTACAATTTTGGAAAAGATTTGTGCGACTCCACTGTGATTTCTGCCCCATAGACTTCTTTGTTAACTCATAGACGTCACATCAGCATTACATAAGCGATTCCTGTGCTTCCTTGCTGACTCAAAACCTCTCCTCCCAAGCACATTTGATTCATACCTGAATGTAGCAGAAACACGCATCCCCCCTCAAATTTTTCATGCATAAACGTATTTCACACATAGGGCAGCCCACTCATTTAATTAAGCTGCCCTACGTGCAAAAAATGCTTAAAGTAGCTCAAGAACCTCCTATGCTTCAAAAACTCTCGTCACAAAAGGGTTAAATAGTTATGTCATTACAATGCTTAAAGCGGTTGTCTACCCAGTGAAAAAAATAAAAATAAATAACCTGCAAGACAATAGCATAATGATCGCATACTAGCTCATTATGAAATACTCACCTTGAAACGAAGATCCGACCGGGTTGCTCGGTCCCCTCTGAAGGAGCGGACATCTTCGCTCGGATCTTGCTTCCGGGTACGCTGCTCTGGCGCTGTGACTAGCCAGGGAGCCACCACTGGGATCCTTCTTTCCGGAAAGGTCCGGCCCTCTTGCCGGGCCATACATGGCGCATGCGCCGTAACGCCGCAGCTGCTTAGAGGGGGAATATCTCCTAAACCGTACAGGTTTAGGAGATATTCATTTTACCTACAGGTAAGCCTTATTATAGGCTTACATGTAGGTAAAAGTAAAAAAATTGGGTAGACAAGCGCTTTAAGTAAATGAAAAATTCATTATACAAAAGCTGAACAAATATATTCAAATATTTAGATTAGAAAATTTGCTTAAATTGTTGTTTGACAGGAGTTGTAAGTGGTTTCTTTCTTGCACATACTGCAAAGAACAAAAAAAAATCCCCAAAACTCAACAACGAAGATTGGCAATATTCAGAAGTTATAATCTGCACCCTACAAGATTTAATAAAGTAGTATGAAAACATAGATGCTCAACAAGTTATATTTCGCAAGCAGACTTCAGCACATTCTTGCGCTGCACAAATTTTTTGAGGACCAAGGTCTTTCCATAAAATGTAATTCACTAGATTTTATGGGAATCCTTACAATTCTAGAAATCAGTATCCATCAAAACAAGGACAGGTAATTGATGTTGCACATTTTAAGTCACCTGTTGCTAACTGCACCATTTCAGAATAATATCTCTGAAAGAAAAACTAATACCCACAGCAATCATATCTACTTATAAAAAATGTGACATGTTGCCATGGTAAATACAGCTATTTAGACACTTTTTACACCCAAATTAGGAGTCAATTCAGTCCCTGTATTAGTGTGTGCTCACAGAACACGAAGCACTATTACCTAAATTGTGACAAGTTACTTCTCATTTGCAGCTTTATTTAACTATGTAAAGTGGCTTACCAAACAGCAACCCACATGGCTTTAGACACGTTTTTAATAAAGCAAAAATGCAATAATATGCACATGAAATGAATGAAAAAAAATGAAAAAGTATTTGCACATAGCACTCCGTATCCCTTGAGTTTAAAGGACACATTCTACAGAGACTATCTTGACTCTAAGGGCCAGTTCACACCACATGCAGTCCAGTGTGTTTTTTATCTGCATCAAAATGCATGGATAGTAGGTTATATGGTTCTCAATGGCATAGTTCACACCAGTTCGGTCAGTTCCAGTTCTAAAAAAAACAAGTAGAACAAGCTGCATTTTTTCTGTACTAAAATGGAACCCGGTAAAATGCATCAAAAACGCACCGAAACTCACCAAAACCGCACTGGAATATACATGTCCTTATTTAGGGCTGGTTCACACTACAAAAACGCACTCCAGATTCGTTCCGGATGTGTTTCTGCTTCCGCGTTTTTGATGCATTCCAGGTGCTTTTTTTCCTGTTTTTTTTTTTCACTGCACTGGGGTCCGGTGCTTTTTTGATGCGTCCCAGTGCATTTCTTACTGCATTCCAGTGCAGTTCAGTGCAGGAAAAATGCAGCATGTTCCACTTTTTTTTTCTGGAACTGGAACACCCTGAAACTGACCACACTGATGTGAACGATGCCATTGGAAACCATATAACCTACTTTCCATGCGTTGGTGCAGAAAAAAAAATGTGGTGTAAACTGGCCCTCGAGGTTAAGAAAAAAAAAAAAAAGGAAAAAATGCACTGGACCGCATCAAAAATGTACCAAAAATGCACTGGAATGCATCAAAAACGTACATGAAAAAAAGCATCCAGAATGCATTCAGACTGCATTTCTATTGTGTGAACTGGCCCTAACTTGTACCAAACCAAGCATCACATGAATTTTTCTTATGTACACCTTTAAAACAGCCTCGGCAATGACATCACTGCAGTAAAATTAAAGATTTAATGACTAACACCTTTTTATATATTTTAGCAAGCATCTCTCCCCAGCATTCTTACATAATGCCATATTAACCTGTAAGCACTAATGATAATGGACACTATATGGTACAGGCAGAGGCTTATTCTAATTCTAACCATTACTAATATGCACACCAGCAATGCATATATTAGCCACACCATTTCACTACAAGCTACTTAAGATCCAGATTTTTAGCATTAAAAATCCTTGTAAGACAGGGAAGTTCCTTACAAGTGGTGAAGTAGCACAAATTTTAGGTGTGCCTTTTGATGCTTATCCAGTTTTAGTCTTTTTCTTTCCTGAGATCCAAACCAAGGTAATTGGGTTTTGCAAGAATCGGGTAATAAAGGTAAACAAAACACTGGAAAAGGGTTGAGGATAAGAGCAGAAGGAGCTTAGCCTCCAGTGGTTTGGAGTCTCCTAGTAACATTGAGTTCATATCCTTCCATAGTCTGTCAAACTTCACATTTAATGGTCTAGCTGGGAAGGTTACAATTTATGAAGGGTTTGTAGCAGGGTGTGTCGAGCAAGACGCTGAGATTCCAGTGCAACATTGGGTCTGCAAAGAGAAAAAAAAAAAAATAGTAATGCAATTGTATACAGCCTTTCCCCATTCCAGGCTTAACTGAATAATGTTTATAGTATAAGATGACATGCACATTCCTAACAATTTGCAAAGCTAGTGATGTGCACTTACTTTGAAATAAAGGCCAGCAGGACAGGAGCAAGTGATTTCTGAAAATAGTCTTGTTGCACTACATGATTTAGGGTCAGCAGTGGTCCATACAAGTGCAGAACAGGTTTAATCTTATCCTCACTCTAAAAAAATATGAATACGAGTAAACCGTTAAAATACAATCATATTTGGTAGCATAAATGCATTCTGTCAATGTAAGGAAACAGTAAATTCCCACATAAGGCCTCTTTCACACCAGAGGTGCTTTACAGGCATTTTCCCGCTAAACACAGCACCTGAAAACTGTCTCCTAATGCACCCCAGCACACTGGGGCAGTGCGCTTGCAGGATGGTAAAAAATCCCCTGCAACTGCATCTATAGGGCGGTGTGGGAGTGAAGTATACACCGCTCCTCCACCCTCCCTGCCCATTGAAATGAATGGGCAGCGCTCCCGAAGCGGTGTACAGTACCCCTCTTTAACCCCAAATTAGCGGTGTTTTCCCGCTAACACTCGGACGGCATAGGTGTGAAAGTAGTGTTAATGATAAACGGCTTGGATTGTGCAGCAGGCTTAATCAACCATGGGCATCTTCATATTATTTTTTGAACACAGCAGGAAAATATTGGCACTGCAGTTCACGGGTCAATTTGTAGTTTATTCTGAGTCAGGGATACAGTAGGATAAGCGAGACACCATGATGGAGGGCAAGCTAAGAAGTCAAGTGGGGAGATACACTATTGAGGGTTCTAGTGCCATATACATGCAATTTCAACTTGCATTTGAATGCAAAAATAATTGAATGGATTGATGCAAAACACCAACTGCAGTTTCTACTGAAATGAAATGATTAAACTGTTTGTGGTATAATGATTTGACCTGTCTTTGCATTGGAGGGGATGAAACATGTTGAGACAAGTCTATTCACGTTGTCTGTGAGTCTGCAAGTCTACCTGAGTGCATTTCTGCTTACCCCCTGGTGCTGTGAACTAGTCCTGTAGCAGTCTGCCTGTCAGCTAGATTGGATCTGTGTGCACATGTCTAACAGGGTAAAGGGGAGTGATAACAAAAAGTGAGAGCAGCTAGGAGTGATTTTTTTGGAGTTTGGACATTGATTTATGCTGTTTTTTGTGATTAAAATGGGGGTGCGATTTGGTTGCTTTAAATAAATGTTTTAACTGGTACAACACTATTTGAGAGCTGTCTTTAAGCGGTTCCCGACTGGCTTGCGTATATTTACTGCTGCAGAGTGGCAGCATAGCACAAATCGCCGTATATATGGAGTATCTCACCAAATATAAACGGCGATTAGCGCAGGCCCAGCTAGCGTGCCCGCTCCATGAGTGTGACCGCGGGTCGGGCAGACTCGATGTCCGCCGGAGACCCACGATCGCTTAATACAGAAGAGTGGGGTAAACACGGCGGTTCCCTGTTCTGTCAGGCGGCACGACAGTGATCTACTGATCCCTTCCATTGGGATGAGTTAGATCTGTCATGCCCCTGCCAGCCCAGCCCCCACACAGTTAGAATATGCTGAGGGAACACAGTTAACCCCTTTATTGCCCCCCTGCAGGCTAACCCCTTCCCTGCCAGTGATATTTATACAGTAAAATAGCCAGTGGCTATTTTTAGATCTGATCGCTGTATAAATGTCAATGGTCCCAAAAAAGTGTCCGCTGCAATATCGCAGCCCAGCTAAAAATCGCAGATTGCCGCCATTACCAGTAAAAAAATTAAATAAAAATAAAAACGCCATAAATCAATTCTCATGGTTTGTAAACGCAATAACTTTCACGCAAACAAATCAAACGCATATTGCGATTTTATTTACGAAAAATGTGTAGAAGAATACATTTTGGCCTAAACTGATGAATAAATTTTTTTTTATATATATATTTTTTGGATATGTATTATAGCAAAAAGTAAAAAATATATATATATTTTTCTTTCAAAATTGTCGCTCTTTTTAAAAAAACGGCAGAAGTGATCAAATACCACCAAAAGAAAGGGAAAAAAAGGATGTCAAATTTGGGTACAATGTCGCATGACTGCGCAAGTATCAGTTAAAGCGGGGCAGTGCCGAATCGCAAAAAGTGCTCAGGTCAGGAAGGAGGCAAATCTTTCTGGGGCTGAAATAGTTAATCTTTTCCTGATCTGGAGAATATTAGCCACTGAGGAGTAATATGTGAAGAGACATATTTGGAAGGTTGGGTCGGAAAAGGACAGATCATTTGAGACTTGATTAGGCTTAAAGGTCTATATTTATGGTGAGTTATTCCGTCACACACAGGGTAGAAGGTTGATTTTTTACACAGTGGTGTTTTATTTTGTCTTGGAGAACAGGGGATACACAAATTTTGGAAGTGTGTTTTCAGAGCGGTAGATTATAAAGAAGAAGAAAAGCTATAATTACGGTTTCTCCTTTTGTTAATTTTATTTTCATTCTACTAAAGATTCTTTGCATGGACACTTTTTTTAAAGATTGGGCTTTATTCACTAATCACTTTTATGTTACAGATTTCTACTATTTGTGCTTTATGCGTGATTAATAGTACTGCTGTGTGTATGACCAGAATAAGGGATACCAAATACATACAACTAAAATACTCTGCCTTTGATTCTAATTTCTCAAACAACACAGGACAAAGTTACCTTAAGAAGACCCATGCGCACAAGTAAATTGGTAACAAACATATCCGGCTGAAAAACTGAATTGCCAAAAGCTTTTTTCATTAAACAGTCTGAAAAAAGGAAGGGTAAATAAATTAAGCAAATTAATAATGGATATCAAAGGCAAAAAAAGGGTGCATTAAAAATAGCTTCTTACCAACAGTTTCTTCCACTGCCGTTTTCACTGCCTGTTCATCTCGGTACACAGATGATATCTGGATGAAGGCCTGTACCACCTTTTCGGTGTCTGTAACATCAGTCTAAAATGCAAAGGACAAAGTAAAAGTTTATTTAGACTAATCTTGGACACACACACACACACACACACACACACACACACACACACACACACCTCCTTTAGCTTTAAAGTGAGGGAGTAGCTAAACAATTATATCATTCATATTCAAAATCAAAATGATATTGAACATTAAGATTGTAAACAAGTAGCCAACTTAAAATTGAAAGTTTAATTCTAAAACAGAATTGAAAGTCTATTTTATTTTTGAACTGTGCCTGGGCTATGGACATTTACTTATTTATGGACATTAACATTTTTTAACAATCAGAGAGGACACAGACTTTGCAGTCAGGTACATAGGCTTCATCTGCTGAGGAAGATGTGTGCTCTTGCTACCAGAGCTGGTCCAAGGAGACTCTGTTCCTCAATGGTTTTAAAGATCAAATGCTTCCTGCACAAGGGTTCAACAGTCTAGCACTTTAGCCAATGTGCCCTACGCATATGAACCAAGATACAAATGCAAGAGATGATACGGGAGACCCAAAATTTACTTTCAAGCTATCCCTGCTAGGGCCAGTCCAGCAGAACCTAGATGCGGTACTCCAAAAGCTGGACAGACAGCAATTGTCCTGGATAGCTGTATTGGGAGGGAAATATCCACTGGAGAAAAACTGCAATAGCAACAACAGACGGCCATTTTCCTAGTACAAAAGCACAAACTGAGGCATGCTGGTAGTAGGAGGGGTAATCTTGGACTGGTCTACAGTTGTTTTTTTTACCAGTGTCTACTTGTCTTGTAGGTGGCAGTATAACTCACAGGTTAAAGTGTTTGTTAGCACAAAAATAAAAATGCTGCTCCTGTCTCTTTAATGTGCAATTAGCAGCATGGTGCTTTTGCTTTTTAAATTATCCCTCTGTATCCCCTAAAATATCTGTTTGATAATGCCAGGTCATGACTTCCTCCCTGTGTACTGACTCCCCTTGTATATTGCTTATCCTGAGAGCCCGTAGTCTATGCAGGCTATGTCACTCCCAGCTCTCCAATCTCATGTGTGACTGTCTTCAACTCCCCCCTCCTCCCCTTGTAGCTTCTTCTCTCTGCTCTTATAATGAACTCTAAAAGCTCCTATGCCTCTGTATTAGAAGAAGTTGTTCACCAGGTGTCTGTGTTACATCAGAAATGTTCTTATCTATATAGATAACACAGCACAGCTCTCTCCAGCTGATGTTAGCAACAGTGCTCAGCCCCGTCCTCTGGACTTCTGAGCTGAAAAGCACAAAAATGACACTGATCCTAGTAAGGTGGAGTATTATCTATACAGAGAAGTATATATATGTTATAACACAGACACAGGGCACCTTCTTGTTATAATACAGAGCGGATGTGAACTTTTTATAAAGTGGCTTAAAGGGGTTGTGAAGTCTTTTACTTACCTGAGCCCGTTTGTTCCAGCGGCGGCTACTAGTA
This sequence comes from Glandirana rugosa, assembly GCA_018402905.1. NCBI lineage: Eukaryota > Metazoa > Chordata > Amphibia > Anura > Ranidae > Glandirana > Glandirana rugosa. The sequence goes on from BLSH010254827.1 coordinate 73,715, forward strand.
ATCCACTCCAGACGGTGTCACGGGTCCTCATTGGCTGGATTGATAGCAGGGGAGCCATTGGCTCCCACTGCTATCAGGTCAAGTGACGTGGTGGGCGGGGCAGAGTCTCACAGTTTGCGTGAATACATGCAAACAGCAGGACACGAGAGCGCGCCCGCACGTGTGACCCCCAAGGAAGTTTTCACTGACGGGTCACTCGATGCGGAGGAGGACCTAGGAGCGCCGCTGGAGGACCCCAGAAGAGGAGGTTTGAGGCCAATCTGTGCAAAACCACTGCACAGAGGAGGTAAGTATGACATGTAATTTAAAAAAAAAAAAAAAAAGAAGCTTTACAATCGCTTTAACAAACACTTTAAAGACTTCCTGTGTCCCTGTTCTGTGAGCTGGTTTTCAAATGCAATAAAATATAAAGGGACAAATATAATTGAATTTGAATAACTGTAAAATAGTCATATCTCAGCAGTGTGCAATGCACAACACATGGATACCTGAGCTGCTATTGTTGAACGCTTAGGACCCATCCGTAAGAGTTTTTCTGGGGACGGAAAGTTGAGAAAAACTGATGCATCAACAGGTGGAAGAGGGGCTGCAGTAGGTGGTGATTCCTTAAACAAAAACATATATATAATTAGAGTTTATAAAGTGGTAATTTAACCATATTTAAACATGAAATGGTTACACTAAGGCTTCATGCACGCAGGGCGTTAAAAAAAGTCCTAAAAACATCAGTAGCTTATCAGTGATTTTTTCAGCTTTTTTGTGGCGGCGTTATTGAGTGGTTTTTAGCGCTGGCGTTTTTGAGCGTTTCTTTTTTTTCAATGGATACAAAACGTCCAAAGACGTTGGTGAGCGGCGTTATTGAGCGCTATTGAGCATTATAGATGTTTTTGAGCGTTAGAGCATTTTTAAAGCTGAACCCACTGGTCTTGAGTTTTTTTTACAGCTCAAAAACATCACTGCTCAAAACAGTTGATAACAGCCTATGTGTGCATGAACACATAGGATAACATGATGGGGGGATTAATGAATGTAAAAAAAATGTCTGCAGCTGAAAACAACAGCTGTAAAAACGTCAAAAACGTCCCGTGTGCATGAGGCCTAAGGCTGGGAACAACAGCTGTCTGCACATATCCGAGTAGCCTGGAAAACCCAAAACCAAGTGGGCGTCTGTTTTAGTGTAATGTTATCCGCTTATGAAAAAAGGGATTTTATTAAAACTTACCGTAAAATCCTTTTCTCTGAGTTCACTGACAGACGCAGCACTTCATTGACAAGTGGGGTTTATGCTCATCCTACCAGGAGTAGACTAGGCAAATAGAAAAAAAGCAAGCTGACCCCTCCCAGGGGGCCGACCTCACTCTGCATATAACCCCCCTGCTCTGTACAGCATATCAGTTCGTAACACGCCGTACAAACGCAACACAGAGGGTGGGTTCTGCATCTGTTAGTGAACTCAGAGAAAAGGATTTTACGGTAAGTTTTAATAAAATCCCTTTTTCTCTTACGTTCACTGACAGACGCAGCCCTTCACTGACAAGTGGGGATGTCCCAAAGCTGTGTCAGTCAAGAGGGGTGGGTAAGCAACAACAACTGTACCCAACAGAGTCCTCTCAGGAGGCGCCAGCCGCGCCTACACTGCCACCTGCAAAACTTTGCGGCCAAAGGCAGCATCCGCGGATGCTGAAATATCAATTTAGTAAACTTCGCAAACGTGTGCACCGAGGCCCAAGTAGTCGCCTCGCACACTTGTGACACCGAAGCCTGGTGTCAGAAAACCCAGGAAGTGCTAACTGCCCAGGTGGAATGAGCCGTGACTGGAAAAGGGGGCACCCTGCCCCGAACAGTATACGCATGGGTCACGGTCTGCCTGATCCAACGGGAAACAGTAGCCGACGAGGCCGCCAATCCTTTGCGCGGACCATCCGTCAGCACAAACAATGCATCAGACTTCCGAAAGGAAGCTGTAGCCATCAAGTACACCCGCAAAGCCCTCACAACATCCAAAGAATGTAACCCAAAATCCTTGGGATGCGACGGGTGCGGACATAATGAAGGAAGAACAATATCTTCATTAATGTGAAAAGGAAGAGACCGCCTTCGGTAGAAACAAAGGAGAAGGTCGCAAGACCGTCTTGTCCTTATGAAGGACTAAGTAAGGAGACTTGCAGGACAACACTGCCAACTCAGACACCCGCCTAGCGGATGTAATGGCCACCAAGAATGCCCCTTTCTGCAACAGCAATTGTAAGGGAATATCCCTGATCTGCAGAAACTGCCATATGAGAAGAACAGAAAGCACCAAATTCAAATCCCACGTCGCCAAAGGTGACCGTATCTGAGGAGCCACATGGCGTACACCCTGTACAAATGTATGAATCAAGGAATGCGACACCAAAGGCCGCTGAAAAAGAATCGCCAGAGCCGAAATCTGACCCTTGAGAGTACTCAATGCCAATTTGTTATCCAGGCCCTGCTGCAAAAAAGCCAGGACGCGGGACACAACGTAAGAGTGGGGGTTCCAACCCCCCACCTCACACCAGGCAATATAGGCCTTCCAGGTGTGATGATAAATCTTGCGCGAAGTACACTTGCACGCTTTAAGCATGGTAGGGATCACGGAGTCAGCGACACCCCTATCCCTCAACACCTGGGACTCAATAGCCAAGCTGTCAAAGCCAGCGAGGGTAAAGCAGGGTGCAGGATGGGTCCCTGTGACAGGAGATCTGGGCGCAGCGGAAGACGCCAGGGAACATCTGTCACCATTCGCACCACGTCGGCGTACCAAGGGCGCCGAGGCCAATCCGGAGCTACCAGGATTGTCGGAATCCCCTCCGCTTCTACCCTGCGCAGTAGTCGCGGTAGAAGCTTGATGGGAGGGAAGGTGTACAGGAGCCGATACGGACCCCAAGGCGCTACCAACGCGTCCGTGCCAGCCACCAGCGGGTCCCTTGTCCTGCACACGAAGGTCTGCACCTTGTGAACGAACCTGGACGCCATGAGGTCCACGTCTGGCATGCCCCACTTGTGGCAAATCTGGCGGAACATCTCCGGATGTAGGGACCATTTCCCCTGATCCAGTGTCTGGCGACTGAGAAAGTCCGCCTGCCAATTCTCTACGGCCGGCATGTAAATGGCGGAGATTGCCGGCACGTGAAGTTCTGCCCATCACAGAATGAGAGCCGCTTCCGCAGCCGCTGCCGAGCTCCTTGTTCCGCCCTGACGGTTCACGTACGCCACGGCTGTAGCGTTGTCCGACTGAACCCGAGCCGGGAGGCCGCACAGCCTTACCGTCCAGTGGGAGAGGCAGAGCCTGATTGCCCTCAACTCCAGCACATTTATCGGAAGGCGGGATTCCTGCGCCGACCAACGGCCCTGAGAAGAGCTGCCCCAGGACTGGCCCCCCCCCCCCCCCCCCC